>CAUYTI010120281.1:0-11432 GCA_963575145.1 Galago senegalensis
AGAGGGAGGGTGATTGGAGGGATCACACCTATGGTTCATCCTATAAGGGTACATGTGAATCTCTCTAAATGTAGAATATAAATGTCTTAACACAATAACTAAGAAAAAGACATGAAGGCTATATTAACCAGCTGGATGAAAGTATTTCAATTATATATAGAAACAGTACACTGTACCCCATGATAGTATTAATGTTCACTGCTATGATTTAATAAAAAAAAGGAAAAAACCCCAAGATGATAGAGGATTCAGAAGAAAAAAAAAGAGAGAGTGTGACACACACACATGTATTTAAGGACACAAATCTATTATATGTTTCCTTGCACTTTGCACTTAGCCCAGTGCTGGTATGTAACAAGCGTTCAATAAACTTTAAAAAATGTAAACATTAACTGTATTGGCTATGGGGAATATGTTTAGCAGAAAGGACAAGTCACTCATGATTCCAACAGGAAACAGAGGCATACTTAGATGAGATATGGATGAGAATTTAGTGAAGGGACTATTTCCAAAGTAGGGCTAAGCAAACCAAGGAGGGATGCTGAAGTTCTAGGTGGTAGCAAGAGCAAAGATTGAAGGAGAAAGGGAGGGGAGAAGGATTGTTAGCAGAGTCCAGTGAAAAATGAAGCTGTGCTGCGGCCAGAACTGTGGTCTCCAAGCAGACAGATGGTGGAGAAGGACAATCCTGACCTGTCTTCTCTCACCTTTGGGATGCTTCCCATTGACGGGATCCAACTTTGGAGGCAGGTTCAGGTGATGGAGTCTGTGTGAGTTAGTCTCACAGGGCACAAAACATAGCCAGGAAGGGCAGAGAATGGAATGAGTAAGGCAAGTAGAGGATAACCAGCACAAGTAACTTGTCAAACCTTAATATTAAATAGACGGGTGACAACCAGTCTATGGAGCAAGATGCTTATGATATAGGTCCTCAGTAAATTGTACCAATATTGTTATTAGTATTCATATTAATTTACCTGGAGCAATATATACAGGAATTTTTTTATTGTACTTCAATTCATTGGCCTTAACAGACTTTTTTTTTGTTTTTGTTTTTTTAACAAATTGAAGGGTTTTGGCAACCTTGCATCTACTGGCAACATTTCTCCAAAAACATGTGCTCACTTGGTGTCTCTGCATCATGTTTTGGTAATTTTCCAAAATATTTCAAACTCTATGATTTTATATATTTTATGATTTTAAAGCTATATGTACAAGGCGATCTATAATTGTTTTGGGGCACCATGAACCATGCCCATGTAAGATGGTGAACTTAATTGATAAATGATGTGTGTGTTCTAACTGCTTCACTGATGGGCCACTTCCCTGTCTGTCTCCTCCTCAGGCCTCTCTATTCTCAGAGACACAACAATGTTGAAATTAGACTAATTAGTAGCCCTATGATGGCCTTTTAAGTGTTCAAGTGAAAGGGATAGTGGCTTGTCTCTCATTTTAAATCAAAAACTAAAAATGGTCAAGTTTAGTGAGGAAGGCATGTCAAAACGCAAGATAAGCTGAAAGCTAGGCTTCTTGTTCCAGAGAGTTAGCTAAATGGTAAAAGCAAAGAAAAAGTTTTTGAAGGAAATCAAAAGTGCTACTCAAGTGAACACATAAATGATAAGAAAGTGAAACAGCCTTATTAATCCTGTATGGAGAAAGTTTTAGTGATTACATAGAGGATCAAACCAGAACAAGGCTCTGACTCTTTTCAATTCTATGAAGTCTGAGAGAGATGAGCAACCAGCAGAAGAACATTTTGAAGCTAGTATAGTTTGGTTCAGGAGGCTTAACAAAGGAAGTCATCTCGATAACAGAAAAATGGAAGATGAAGCAAGAAGTGCTGATATTGAAGCTGCAGCAAGTGATGTAGAAGCTTTATTAGATACAGAAGATCTGGCGATGATCGTTGATGAAGTGGCTACCTTCAATGTAGTTTCAATGTAGACAAAAAAATATTAGAAGAAACTGCCATCTAGAATTTTCATAGCTGGAGGGGATAAGTTAGTGCCTGGCTTCAGAGTTTCAAAGAACAGGTTGACTCCTTTGTGAGGGACTAATGCAACTGGTGACTTGAAGCTGAACTCAATGCACATTGACAGTTCTCAAAATCCCAGGATCCTTAACAATTATGGTAACTTACTATGCTTGTGATGTATAAATGGAAAAACACAGCTTGAGTGACAACACATCTATTTACAGAATGGTTTACTGAATAAAGTAAGTAGTTCAAGCCCACTAATAGTTCAAGCCCACTATTAGACCTATTGCTTAGAAAAAAAGATTCCTTTCAAAATATTACTACTCAATGACAATGCACCTTGTTACCCAAGAGCTCTGCTGGAGATGTATAAGGAGATTAGTGTTTTGCCTGCTAACACAACCTGTGTTCCTCAACTCACAGATCAAAGAGTAAGTTTTACTTTCAGCTCTTACATTTTGTGGGGCTATAGCTGCCATAGATTTTGATTCCTCTGGACAAAATTAACTATTATCTTGTGGAAAGGATTCACCATTGTAGATGGCATTAAGAACATTCATGATTCATGGGCAGGGGTCAAAATATCTACTTTAACAGGAATTTGGAAGAAGTTAATTCCATTCTTGATGGGTGACTTTGAGAGGTTCAAGACTTCAGTGGAGGAAGTAATCACTGATGTGGCGGAAATTGCAAGAGAACTAGAATTAGAAGGGAGGCATCAAGATGTGACTGAATTGCTGCAATCTCAGATAGAACTTTACTGGATGAGGAGTTGCTTCTTATGGATGAACAAAGAAAGTGGCTTTCTTTCTTTTCTTCCTTTCTTTTTTTCTTTTCTTTTCTCCCCTCTCCTCCCCTTCCCTCCACTCCTCTCCCCTTTCCTTCCTTCCTTCCTTTGACAGAGTCTTGCTCTGTCATCTTGGGTAAAATGCAGGGGTGTTACTGTAGCTCACTCAACCTCAAACTTCTTGGCTTAAGTGATTCTCCTGCCTCATCCTCCCAAGTAACTGGGACTACAGGCATGCACCATTACACTCAGCTATTTTTAGTAGAAATCAGGTCTCGTTTTTGCTCAGGTTAATCTTGAACTCCTGATCTCAAGCTGTCTTCCCTCCTTGGCATCCCAGGAGGAAAGGATTACAGGCATGTGTCACGACACCTGGCTGGGAAGGCATTTCTTGATATGGACCCTATTTCTGGTGAAAATACTATAACTGTTGTTGAAATGCCAACGAGGGGTTTAGAATACATTAACTTAGTTATGAAGCAACAGCAGGGTTTTAAAGAATTGACCCCACTTTGAAAGAAGTTTTACTGTGGACAAAATGTTACCAAACGGCCCTGCATGCCATGGAGAAATCTTTCATACATGGAAGAGTCAGTTGATGAAGCAAACTTAATTTTTGTCTTATTTTAAGAAATTGCCACAACCTTCTGAACCTTCAACAACCCCCTAAATCAATCAGCAGACACCAATACTGAGGCAAGTCCTTCCACCAGCAAAAAGATTACAAATTGCTAAAGGCTCAGATGATTGTTAGCATTTTTTTTAGCAATATAGTATTTTTAAATTATCTATGTAAATTGATTTCTTAGACATAATACTACTGTAATTAATGGACTGTGGTATAGTGTAAGCAAAACTTTTTATATGCACTAAAAAAATCAAAAATATTGTGTAACTTGCTTTATTGTGATGTTTGCTTTATTTTGGTAGTCTGGAAACAAATCTGCAATATCTCTGAGGTATTCCTGTGCCTGAACTGAAATCTTTCAGTATTCTTCTTACCCATATCCTGATTACAGTAACAACAAAAACAATACAACCATTAAAATTACCTATTACTATGTGCCAGGTGCTGTGCTAACCACTTCACATTTTGCCACTTAAACTGCTCATAATAGCCTCCACTTTATAAATGTGAAAATGACACAGAAATGAATTTGCTAGAGATGCAACTAGAGGTGGAGCTGGAGTTTGAAACCATGTTTATCCGACTGCCAAAGCCTTTCAGCTCCTACGCTGTGTACAGTGGTATGGGGAAATCAGTATTCCACTCAACACCCCACCATAGCGTCCTCTAATAGAACTGTACCAGATAAAATTCTCCCCTAAGGCAACCTGCATAAATTGTGGTGAGTAATGTCTGTTCAAAGGAAACCTCACGAGGAGACTACTATTTTTGACTTAAATACTAAGATAGGTTATTTTACTTTCAATGAGGGGAAGACAGATAAAAATGCTAATCAAATTTTCTCAGCATTGGGGTTCCTGGGAGGGTTTTAATTAGAAAATCTCAGTGCATGTGCCTAATGAAACGATGGAACTATAATTGAATATAGAGACATGCTGGTAATTAAGTGATAATATAAAATAAATCCTCTTAACAGGTTTAATTCTTTTTTACGTTGTGCAGTAAGGCAGCAACGCCCCTAATACATCAGTGCACAGCACATATAGGATACCGGGTGCCATAGAACTGGAGTCTTTCCTTGCCTTCTTTCTCCTGAACTGGAGTGATGTAGGTATGTTTTTTGTCTTATTGACTAGTGAAAGTGAATGAATTTGCTTTTTTAACTTCTGCAGCCCCAGTGGTTTGGATGTGTGTCTTGTTTTCATAGAGGAAATTGGACCACGCAGAGTCAGGACTGGTCCATTAAGGTCTCTGCGGTCTTTTCAGAGGACAAGGACTGAAAGAACAGACAGGAGCTAGTGAGGGCGGGCCACCTGCTCAGGGTTTAGGACTGGGTTAAGGACAACCAAAACCAGAGCTGTAATTGGCTGAGCAGGAGCCAGAGGCGGGGCAGCGTCTCTTGCCACGCCCACACCCTGCACTGTTTTTAGTTCTTAGCAGCCTGGCTGCCCAGGGTCCAATGTTAGAGTTTTTTTGATAATGAACTTCTGAGTCCTTCTCAATTTTACATCTTAGGGGAATTGGAAGAAACTGTTGGACTTACTGCTTAATTCTTTTTTTTCATAAATTAAAAGGAATGGATAAGTCATTTAAAATGACTGTCAGCTGGCCAAATGTTTTGCCCAACTTCTGAATTTTACAGAAGAACATGTTAAGATTTTGCTGTTTATTTACAATCTAGTCTATGGTTTTCTACTTAGGTTCTTGCTATTTTGCTACTAGACACTATGTTTACTTACATATTTGTATTAAAAACCTTTTTGGAATTATAATTTTTAAATGTATTGGTGTCTAAATCTAAATTGATTAGAATTATTAATTTAAAATCAAATTTGTATCTTTCAAGAAATAATAATGGAAAAAAACTTTTGTTTAAAAGATACTGTCAATATTTATTCTCAATATAATGCTCCATTAGTAAGTGTGGAAAGCCCTGGCAAACTTTATTTCAGCTGACACATTTTCAAGAAGATGGACAATTCAAACATTTTGGAACTGCAAAAGTACCATTTCTTGATCTCTCTGGCTCTGTCAAATCATTTAATATTCTTCATACTAATTTTTTTCTTTTTTAGGAGATATGGTACAGATACCACGGCATATGTTACCCTAGGTAGGTGGATATTATTTGAATTTCTGAGTCAAACCCTTTCCTTTTACAGTTATAGCTGGAATAAGGAATGAAAACTCACCCATACCACTTTTCATCCTTCGTAGATTCTACTGGGGTTTGTCATTCAACCTCCTCACCTTTTTGTTCGTTTGAAATGCATGCTTCCTTTGGCATTTTGTTCATTAATCAATTTGTAGTCTACTATAGTGGGGTCCTCAAATAGTAAGAAGAAATTTATTTCAATATTAAATAATTTTTAGTTAAACTGAATTGTAAATGAATTGCTAAATTGTCTACGTCCAACCGACTGTGTCAAGCAAACATCATATTATTATTTCAACCATGTTTGGATCCAGAAGAGGAGAGAGTTATCACTGGACAAACAGGACTATGAGAAAAACAAACCACACCATACAGTACTTCTTTAGGCAGGTACTCTAAATGCGGATCATTTTACTACGAAGAGATGCTGCTATGTGACTGTCTATAATAGCCTGAGGGTGGTTACAAATTGAAAATTAATCATTTAAAATAGTCCTTTTTCCTCTCTTAGACTACCAGAATTCTGGATATTTGGAAAAAATCTATTGTTCTTTAGATTTCAAAATATTGCAGGAGTATAAATATTTGGTTACAATTTCGCTATGTTTGAGCCAAGATTATAAGTGTGCCTGTCACCCAGATTGTGTTCTTTGTACCCATTAGATAGGTTTTCACCCACCTTGTCCTCCGTCCTCCCCTGCTTTTAGATTTCTGCTGAATTTTGCTTCCCTACTGTGCACATGTGTGCTCATCAGTTTATTCCAATGTAATAGCGTATGTGTGGTGTTTGTTTTTACATTCGTTAGATATTTCACTTAGAATAATGGTCTCCAGTTTCATCCAAATTGTTGCAAAAAGCTTTAATTCATTCTTCTTCATGGCAGCATAGTGTTCCACATATCAATACCACATTTTGACATGCGGTAATACCACATTTTATTAAACCACTCATGAATTGATGGACACGAGTGGATTCTGCATCTTTGCAATTGTGAATTGTGCTGTAATAAGTATTCCCCTGCAGGTGTCTTTTTGATAAAATCTAGAAGTTTTGTGGCAGCACATAAATAGTAGAATAACTATTGCTTTGTGTCTTATCAGTATATTTTGGTTTCGTAAAGACCATGTAGATGGAAAAGCCAAATTTCATTCCTTTTTGCACCAAAGGTAGGCCATCAGCATACCTGATGCTGACCTTTAAAAGCTGTCTTTTTCATTAAAATAGTGTCATTTTCTTCAACTACTTTTTTATCAGTATTAATATTATCAAAATTATTTTTTTTAAAGTCCTTGTTTATCAAAATAAAACAATTAAAAGCTTTTTCCCCCCCAGTTTTTGGCTGGGGCTGGGTTTGAACCTGCCACCTCTGTCATATGGGGCTGGCACCCTACTCCTTTGAGTCACAGGTGCCACCCTAAAAGCTTTTTTTTTTTTTAAGCTTGATTTGGGGGCAAGAAAAAACTTTCAGAACATTTCTGAGCTTATTTTTCTTTTGTGTCTTTCATTTAGAATATTCAAATTAGTTAATGGTGAATTTCTGAGGCCCAAGGAAATGTCTCAGAATCCACTTGAATTGGTGGATATACATGTGTTTTGATCTTCTGCAAGTTCTTCTGTTTGGACCATTCCCGAGTGAAATGATAGCAGTGTGCTGCAATTCTAGGTTAGCATGTTTGGATGTTTGAGAGATAATGCTGGGTCCAAAAGGGAGTCAGTTGGTGGAACTGTTTCGGCTTCAGTTACTTTCTCTTGGTGGGGCTCAGCCACAAGGAGCAGGTGGAGTCAGGAGCTGTTTCAGGCACTGCTGGAGCCCTTGCCAGTGGCTGCGCTGCTAGTATGGTAAGAGGATGTGTTGCTTGATATTGCTGCTGTTTTTTTCTTCTGCCTCTGCAAAGAGACTGCCAATTTCATAAAGACCTGCTGCTCTTCCTTGATGAAGATTTTATCTAAGGAGCTGTTGAACCATTAGCTTTTGGGGAGTTGATTCTGTAATATGTTTCCTACTGAGGAAAAGATAAATCCGATTGGGGTGAAAGCTAAGAAACATTTCGGAGACCTTGAATTAATCACATTAACTTAAGCCTCTCATTACAATCAGGTTTTAAAAAAATCATTCTTATTGAGGTATAATTTATGTAAAAAACTTCTACTTAAAACTTATCATCTGATGCGTTTTTACAGAGGTATATGCACATGAAATCATGGTTGCAATTATGATTAAGAGCTTTTTCATCATGTCTGAAAATTTCTGTGCTTCTTTCCGATCTGTCGTTCCCTTCACCTCTGACCTCAGGCAAACCCTGATCAATTTTTTTTAACCCTAGATTAGTTTGCACTTTCTAGAATGTTATATAAGAGGCAAAAATCATAGTATGTATTTGCCTATGTCTGACTTCCTTCTCTCAGCTTAATGCTTTTTAGGCATTTCCATGTTACATTATATCCACGTTTCCCTCCTTTTTATTTATTGATATAGACTGTTGCATAGATTACTAAATTTTGCTTATACATTCAGGTGCTGACAAAAACTTAGGTGGTTTTAGTTTTCTGCTATCAAGAACCAAGCTACTATGAATATTTGAGTACAGTCTTTGGATGTGTGATTTTATTTTTTGGGTAAGCATGGTTGGTGTATCTTTAACTTTCAAAGAAACTGACAAATGAAATTTTTTCTTTTACTTTTTTTTTTTTTGAGACAGAGTCTCACTATGCTTCCCTGGGTAGAGTGCCTTGGCATCACAGCTCACAGCAACCTCAAACTCTTGAGCTTAATGATTCTCTTGCCTTAGCCTCCCAAGTAGATGGGACTACAGGCACCTGCCTCAATGCCCTGCTATTTTTTCTTGCAGTTGTCACTGTTGTTTAGCTGGCCTGGGGCGGGTTTGAACCCACCAGCCTCGGTGCATGTGGCCAGCGCCCTAACCACTGTGCTATGGGGTGCCAAGCCAACAAACAAAATTTTTAAAAAGGTTGTGCATTTTATATTTCCACTAGCAATGTGCAAGAGTTTCAGTTATTCCGTATCATTGCCAATACTTGTTATTGCTGTTTTAGTCTTATCGGTTTTAATAGGTGTGATTAGAACACTAATTTTGTGAAAATTATTTCCATCAGAGTACAATATACATAAAGTAAAATTCACCTTGTTTATGTGCACTGTTAGTGAGTTGGACAATATATACAGTCGTATCACCTCTATCATAATCTTGATATAGAATACTGTAATACCTCTCAAAAATTTCAATGTGCACTTTGTGGTCAATCACCTTTTCCCAGTCCCAGTCAGGAGAATCACTGATCTGACTTTTATACTTATAATCTCACCTCTTTCAGAATGACATATTATTAATGGAATCATACATCATGTAACTTTTTATATCTGGTTTCTTTCCCTTAGCATAATGCTCTGGAGATCCACCCATGTCTTAGCACCAGCAGTTTGTTTCTTTTTATTTTGAGTTGCAGTCTGTCATATTGATGGCACAATTTGTTTACTCACTTGATCAGTGATGGACACTTGGCTTGGTTCCACTTTTTGGTTACTATAAACAAAGTTGCGATGAATGTTCATCCACATGTCTTTGTTTAAACATGTTTCACTTAATATATTTTGAAATGGGATTTCTGGGTTACATTATGTTATATTTTTGACTTTATAAGAATGTGCCAAATTACATTGTAAAGAGGCTATACTATGTTGCATTCATATTGTAGAGAGGCTATATCATTTTGCATTTAAACTAGCAATGTTTGAAAATTTTTGCTATTCCACATTCTCTCTAGTATTTGCTATTGTCAAGGTTTTAAATTTTGTACATTCATTATGACTAATATAGAAAGTATTTTGGTATTTCTCTCATGACTAATATAGAGAACATCTTTTTATGTGTTTATTTTCTGCCTCTCTTTTATTTGCTAAATGTTTGTTAAATTCTTTTTTACTTTTGGAAATAGGATTATTTGGTTATTATTATTATGTAAGCTTTCTTTACATAATCTGGACATAGTCCTTTATGAGATATATATTTTTTGCACACATTTTCTACCACACTGTGGCTTTTCTTTTCATTTTCTTAACTATTGAAGAGTAAAAGTTTTCAGTTGTTATGAAGTCTAATTAACTTTTCCCCCCATGGTTTGTGATATTTATTTTCTAAGAAATGTTACCCAGACTAAGATTGCAAATATGTATTACTATGCTTAGTTGCAGAAGATCTATTGTTTTAGGATTTATACTTGAGTTGATTTTTATATATTGTATAAGGTGAAGTCTAAGGTTCTTCCTCTCTCCCTTTTTTTGCATGTGAATGGGACTTGTTCATTTATAAAAATAATCATTTTCCTATTGAAACACCTGGCCACATTTGTCAAAAGCCAATTGATATGTGTGGGTCTATTTTCTGGATTATTTCACGGGTTTCATTTATTGCTTATCCTTATGCCAATACAATATTATAGGTGTTTGGACCAAATCCATTTTCTTTTAGTCAACATTGGAAGAGACCAAGTATGATGATGACTCCAAGTAATGATGACTAGGACCAGGCCTACTTGGAGGATAGATGCAGACAGGCTTTGTATCCACAGGTAAGATAGGTAAATATGCCATAAATCCAGGTGCTGCCAGAGGTTTTAACTTTTGCATATTCTCCTCCTAGACTGGTCAGCAAGAAGTCCAGGGCAAAGGGACTTTTATTACCGTGTGTGCTGTAGCATTGTGTGTGTGTGTGTGGGGGGGGGCAAATATAGGCTTGTTGTCCACATAAGCAATAGTAGTGATTCAGTAACAGTTTTTGTTGATATATGATCGAGGTCCAGTTTTACTGTTTATAAATAACATGCAAAGAAGTTAGTTTTCCCTGAAATAGAAGAAGGAGATCACAGGACAACATTAGAGAGCTATTAAAGAGGGAGGAGCCCTCCAGGCCTAATTATCTCTTAAAGGCTCCCTCTTAATACCATCACCTTAGCAATACCTGAATTTTAAATGGTTCACATTCAATTATTATGATGATTTCATCACTGTAATATTTAAAAATTACACGTGTATGAGAACATAGTTGTACATATGTTATATATAGCTGAGTCAGGAAACATTAGAAGGAATTGACATTTCCAATCAAAAAAGTGTGATGATGTAATTTGGGACATTTCTAATTGAAAAGTTAGTGCAAGGTGTTGCAGGTCAATAACATTTTGGGTAGCGTAAGAATAAAAAAAGTATGAGATCTGAGGTTGTCTTAATTTTATATCCTGCTTTTAGACATTCCTGAAACCTAGACTTAGGCAATGTAACGTCACTTGAGAGCATGATTAAGGCATCAAACAGCATCCAGAAAGTAATTGCATATGTTTTTTCCGAAGTAGGAAAATGAGTGAAATTTTGTTGAAATTTTTAGTGACTATTCTGAGACCATAGTAGAAACAAAGACCTCTTACAGCCCCATAAATATTCACCTCTAGGGTAAAAAACTTCATTCTTCCTCCCAACTCTATTTTCTCTTCCTCATCTCAGCTGATTGGCATTTTTCAACTTGTTTCCTGGTTGATGTTTCATGGTATTTGATTACTTTCCCATATCTGGGGTCCATATCTCATCTTTGGTTTTGTTTAAAGATATATTAAATAGTAAAACTGCATTACTGGGGTATTTTGGGAAAAAAATGGACTCATTCCTGACCTCAGGAAGTATTCGAAATTTCTGAGGGAAGTTGGTTAATTATTCCTAAGGTGGTAAACATTGCTTCTTGGTTTGTTGAGTTGGGGCAGGTAATGTGTAAGGACTGTGCTTAATTAATGAGACTTTCTCCTCAACTCTGTTCTCATAGGAAGAAATAAAGTAGCTGTTTAGTAGAGGAAACTGAATGACTTAATTTAATTTTTTTT
>CAUYTI010120282.1:0-10459 GCA_963575145.1 Galago senegalensis
TGTAATGAGGTAAAGAATGATGATCTGGGCTCGGCGCCTGTGGCTCAAGTGGCTAAGGCGCCAGCCACATACACCTAAGGTGGCGGGTTCGAATCCCCAGCCCAGGCCCTCCAAACAACAATGATGGCTGCAACCAAAAAATGGCCAGGCATTGTGGCGGGTGCCTGTGGTCCCAGCTACTTGGGAGGCAGAGGCAGGAGACTCGCTTGAGCCCAGGAGTTGGAGGTTGCTGTGAGCTGTAATGCCACAGCACTCTACCCAGGGGGATAGCTTTAGGCTCCGTCTTAAAAAAAAAAAAAAAAAAAGAATGATGATCTGTTTCATAAGTACACAACAATAATGGCACTCTGGCTCGGATCCTGTCATTCAGTGGTTAGGGTGCTGGCCACATACACCCAGGCTGGCGGGTTCGAATCTGGCCATGCCTGCTGTAACAACAATGACAACTATAACAAAAAATAGCCAGGCATTGTGGCAGGCACCTGTAGACTCAGCTACTTGGGAGGCTGATGCAAGAGAATCTCTTAAGCCCCAAAGTTTGAGGTTACTGTGAGCTGTGACGCCATTGCACTCTATCTACTGGGGGCAACAAAGTGAGACTCTGTCTCAAAAAAAAAAAAAAAGAAAAAGAAGGTGGCGCCTGTGGCTCAAAGGAGTAGGGTGCTAGCCCCATATGCTGGAGGTGGTGGGTTCAAACCCAGCCCTGGCCAAAAACTGCAAAAAAGAAAAAGAAAAATTGCAAGAGAAAATCTTTTTCACCTAGTTCTATAAAGCTGATTGGCACTAGAGAATTATATCGCCTTATTTTGGTTTTATACCAATAAACATACCTTGAAAACTAAAAAAAAAAAAACCCACTTGATATGGTTATAAATTCCATCTTTATTTGCTTACATGTCATATGGACACCTCTCTTGCTAAGAGGCAAAGCCTCCTGATAGCACAGTCATGTGGAATTCATTTTGCTCCCCAGGTTCTTCTGTTTCTTAGGGTCCAAGAAGAGGCAAAGCCCAGTAGGAAAAATGACAAGGGCCTGGAGTCAGGGTGGGTTCAGTGTAAGACCGTGAGGGAACTTGTTAATGGAACCTAGAGATTGAGTCATTAGTGCTGATACTGAATTTTCCTAAAGAACTAATCTAAGGGCTCGGTGCCTGTGGCTCAAGCAGCTAAGGTGCCAGCCACATACACCTAAGGTGGCAGGTTCGAATCCAGCCCAGGCCCACCAAATAACAATGATGGCTGCAACCAAAAAATAGCCAGGTGTTGTGGTGGGCGCCTGTGGTTCCAGCTACTTGGGAGGCTGAGGCAGGAGACTTGCTTGAGCCAAGGAGTTGGAGGTTGCTGTGAGCAGTAAAGCCATGGCACTCTACCCAGGTGCTCAGCTTGAGGCTCTGTCTCAAAAAAAAAAAAAAAAAGAACTAATCTCAGGTTTTGCTGCAAATATGTGTGTTTCACGGGCATCTGCAGCCCGTGGCAGTAAAGCCACGCCATTCTTATGTTTTTTTGCAGGAAATTAGCAGCTCCGATGAGATCATCAAGAGTGAGTTCCCTCTTCTGCGCCAACATTCTGTGTCCAGCGTTGGGCAGCTGATGCCATTCTTCAGGACTCTAAACTGTGCTTTTAAAGCCCAGAGACAGCTGTCTGCTGATCCCTCAGAAGCTCCGTTCTTAGAGGTTCCTGCCACGGACAGCTTAAGGGTCTTAAAACAACTGGAAGAATGTGTCGAGTATGATTTTTTAGAACATCCAGAATGTTGACCTTATGAGAGAATTTGTTTACTTCATTTATTGGTACCTTAATGAAAATAAGGGTGTATTCCAAATAAGAAAGGAGCCGGGACAGTGCTTTTAAATACATCCTTTTCAATTGCAAAAGCAGATTTCAGATAATTTTCTGTTTGGCAACAAAACACACCTCCCTAAATGCTTTGTAATATATCTGGATCTGATTTTCTTCATTCTTCAATTTATGTAATGAAAATAAAGCTAATATATCATCTAAGAATGGCACAAAATTTATAATATGAAGCAGAGTGTAAAGTCAGCTGTTTTTTGTTTTTTGGTTTTTTTTTTTGTCATTGAAGCAGATACTTGGGTCTTTCTCAGAATATCTCTCTAAAAGTTTAAACTCATTAAAAGAATATTATTTTTCACCTTTCACACAAATATCTTTTCAGCATTTATTTTGGCATTGCATTTATCTCCTAGGAATAATAATTGCCTTTTTCCTAGTCAGCAGAGCTGAGCTCTCCAAAGAGAATTTCAATATAGTTAACCCTTGCCCATTGAAATCATGTTTGCCCTTTAACTGCATGAGAAGTACATTGTTTTAAATTCTGCCAGTTGAAACCTTAGTCACATGCCTGATGTACCTTTCAACACTTTCTATTTACTATAAATCAGTCAAGGTTTCAGGCCTTGGAATCATAAGGCCTGAAAGGCTGTCAGGGATTGCTCTCCTTTGGGTTTCTTCCTTTCGTTCTTTCCTTTCTGGGATGTCTTGACCACTGTGCAGACAGAGCTGTACATTAAAATAATCCTTTCCTAGGAATGGAGCTGTCTGGCTTGGCAGCATCTCACCCGCTCTTCTCAAGCCCATCTGTCTTTTGTCAGCTTCCCTTAAGCATCCTTGCCTGGCGCCCCTTGGGCTCTCTCTGCCACTGACCACGGTCCACCTTCCTGACCTGCTTGCCACCTGTCCCCTCTTCAGCCACTAGACCACAGTGCATTTCACTTTCTAGGCCAGATGAGCAAACTGTTCTCTTGTTAAGGTGTATAGCATTGTAGCTGAGGGTGAAGGCTCTGGGTTTGACTCTCAGGCTTACCTTCACACCATCATTGGCCAATATGTCTCACCTTAGTTTTCTCATTGGGTGGTAATAGCAGTGCCTTTTAGGGTTGTAGAGATGGGGGTTTCATGACAAAAACTAGAATAAAAGGAATAGAGCCACTGTGCCCAGCCTGTTACATATTTTATAAAAAAAGAAAATGGAGACTTTTTTAAAGTATGAGAAAGTCCAGTTGTGGTGGCTCATGCTTATAATCATAGCACTCTGGGAGACTGAGGCAGGAGGATCACTTTAGCTTAGGATTTTGAGAAGAGCCTGAGCAAAAGTGAAACCCCATCTCTATTAAAAATAGAAAAATTAGCAGGGCATTCTGGTGGGCACCTGCTGTCCCAGTTAGGAGGCTGAGGCAGGAAGACTACTTGAACTCAGGAGTTTGAGGTTGCTGTGAGCTATGCTGATGCCATGGCACTCTAACCTGGGCAACAGAGTGAGACCCTGTCTCAAAAAAAAACCATGAGGACAAATAAAATCAGCATTTCTGTTATTCTGAAGCTCCCATTAGGGAGTACCTAAAAGATGAGTGTGAGGAGCTTCTGCGCCCCTCTTTGAAGACAGCTACTCGAATTCACTTCCTATCAGCAGTGTCATGTGGCCCAAGTCACCACAGTGGAGGGTCGTCAATGTTGTGGAAGGGGTGGTGCTTGCCAAGGGTGGGCAAGGCAAACAGAGCAGACTGGATGTTCTAACAGGAGGGAGATGGAGGGAGTATAGCCCTTAAGTCTGAGCATGAACTAGTCCCTGCCACAGAGCCCCTGCCCCAACCGCTGCCCATACCCTGAGGATATAGGGATTATTACTCATTCTACAGAGCCAGCAGAACTGAGGCTCAGAGAGGCAGAGCCAGGAATGGAAACTTAAGACAACCACAGTCCTGAGAAAGTGAAACTGGAAATAGAGAAACTGTTTCTGTTTGGTCATGTGTGGAAGACGGTTTCTGAAACTGCCCCACCCGTGGTGACTTCCTGAAAAACCAGCTCCTTCTAGGGCCACAGCAGGGAGGAGTCCACACAGAAAGTGGTTTCTTGTTTTCAAGGGATGATGAAGTATGTTTTAAAGGACAAGACAGGCTAGCTGAGTCTATAGAGCAGTGGTTTTCAACCTTTCTAATGCTGCAGTCCTTTAATATAGTTCCTGTGGGTCTTGACCCCAGGTTGAGAACCGCTGCTATAGAGCATGAGACTCAGTTAAAAATTTTTTAAAAGAGAAAGTGGCTCAAAAGAGTAAGGCGCCGGCCCCATACACTGGAGGTGGCGGGTTCAAACCAAGCCCTGGCCAAAAACTGGAAAAAAAGAAAAAAGTAAGCCTTGGAAGGAGTAGGGTGCCAACCCTATATACTGGGGGTGGTGAGTTCAAGTCCAGCCCCGACCAAAACAGCAAAAAAAAATAGTAAGCCTTATTTTCTAGTACTTGTACATTATGCCCACTCCTTAAAAGTTTTGAACATGGGCTGCGCCTATGGCTCAGTGAGCAGGGCGCTGGCCCCATACACCGAGGGTGGTGGGTAAAACTGCAACAAAAACTGCAACCGGCCAAACTGCAACAAAAAATAGCCAGGCATTGTAGCGGACACCTGTGGTCCCAGCTATTTGGGAGGCTGAGGCAAGAGAATTGCTTAAGCCCAGGAGTTGGAAGTTGCTGTGAGCTGTAACACTACAGCACTTTACCGAGTGATAGAGTGAGACTCTGTCTCTAAAAAAAAATAAAAATAAATACGTAAATAAAATACAGTATGGCAGCCAGGTGCCATGGTTCATGCCTGTAATCCTAACACTCTGGGAGGCCGAGGCGGGTGGATTGCCTGAGCTCACAGGTTCAAGACCAAGCAGAGCAAGAGTGAGACCGCATCTCTAAAAAAACAGCTGGGTGTTGGGTGGGGGGGTGCTGTAGTCCTAGCTACTCTGGAGACTGAGGCAAGGAAATTGCTTGAGCCCAAGAGTTTGAGGTTGCTGTAAGCTGTGACGCCACAAGGATACTCTACCAAGGACAACAAAATGAGACTTTGTTTCAAAAAAAAAAAGAAGAAACCCAGCATGGCAGTTTCAGGCCAGGTACAGTGGCTCATGGCTGGAATCCCAGCAGTTTGGGAGGCTGAAGGAAGATGAGTTGAGGCCAGAAGTACAAGACCAGTCTGAACAAAAGCGAGACTTCACTCATGTCTTAAAAAAAAAAAAATAGAAAAACTGGCTGGGTATGGTGGCACACACCTATAGTTCCAGCTACTCAGTTGAGACAGGAGGATCACTTAAGCCAGCAGTTCTCAACCCACAGGAACTGTATTAAAGGGTTGCAGCATTAGGAAAGTTGAGCCCAGGCTTTGAAGGTTGCAGTGGGATATGTTGATGCCATTGCACTATAAACTAGGCAACAGAGCAAGACTATCTCACAAAACGCAAATACAGTACGCAGTTCCTCAAAAATTTAAGAATAGAATTACCATGTGATCCAACAGGCCCATTTCTGGGTATATATATACTCCAAATAATTGAAACCAGGGTCTTGAACATGTATTTGTATACCAATGTTCTTAGAAGCTAAAAGGTGAACATGGAAATTTTGAAACAAGGAAACGTGGATAAACTCAAATTTCCACTGATGGGTATTAAGACTACACAAAATGTGGTCTAACCATACAATGGGATGTTATTCAGCTTTTAAGGGGAAGGAAATTGCAACATGGATGAACCTTGAAGACCTTATGCTAAGTGAAATAAGCCAGCGATTAAAGAACAAACATGTGTGATCCACTGAAATGAAGTGCCTAGGGTAGGTAAATTCATGGAAAGTAGAATGGGTTGGCTGAGGGAGAAGAATAGGGAGTTTTTGTTTAATGGGTACTAAGTTTCAGTTTTGGAAGATGAAAAAGTTCTGGAGATGGATAGCAGTGATGGTTGCACAGCCATATGAGAGTCCTGGATGCCACTGAACTATGCTCTTAAAAGTGGTTAAAATGGTAAATTTTATGTCTATATTACCACAATGAAAAAAGTTAAAAGGAACAAAAAGCTTGGCGCCTGTTACTCAGTGGTTAGGGCATTGGCCAGATAACACCCGGGCTGGCGGGTTTGAACCCAGCCCAGGCCTGCTAAACAACAGTGACAACTATAACAAAAAATAGCCAGGCATAGTGGCAGGCACCTGTAGTCCCAGCTACTTGGGAGGCTGAAGCAAGAGGATCACTTTAACCCAAGAGTTTGAGGTTGCTGTGAGCTAAGACATTACAACACTCCATTGAGGGCAACAAAGTGAGATTCTGTCTCAAAAAGAAATAACAAAAGGAAATACTGTGGGCCTAAAGCAAGGGTGGGGAGACAAGTGTGATTGTTCTCCAGCTGGAGACAGTCGGGCTCCCCATTCCCTGATGCACAAGCATCTGTCCTATTCTCACAGGTTTCTTCCCCAAAGTCAACCAGAAGCAGATGGAAAATTAAGGACAAAAAGGCCCTTCAATGTTTTGGCTATAGAAATGGAAGTCACTGATCATTCACCCTGGGTTGACATTGTGATGACAGCTTTTGGGAGCTGGTGGCCCTTTCTGTCTCCTTCCCAGGAACCTCTTCTGCTGCCTCCAACCACTCAGTGTTCATCACCTCTTGCATTGCATACATGTGTCATTCCATCTGCTTGATACTATTTTATCCTCCTCCTCCTGGCAGAGTCCTACTTAAGTCGTGTGTCGGCTTCTACAACAAATACATGGGAGCCAATCTCTGACATCCAGTTGCTTCTTACTTCCTACACCTCCTGGGGCACATAGAGGGACACTGTCACAAAGGTGGCTTTGTTAAAGCACCTAATAATGTAGTTGCCCATTGCTGGCTTTGAGGCAGGAGCCCTTCTAGAGAACTAACAGAATCTCTATCTTCAGTTCCTAACGATGTCTGGCATACATAGACACCCAGTACATAACTAGGTTAAGAATGGGACGATTGATTTATCTGCTCAGTGTGGTGCAGGAAGAAGGAAAGGTGATAAACCAAGTTTTGAATGAATGAATTTATAGGATTAGACAGTTGAGGGCTCTGCACCCAATTTGGACCCTCCATTACCCTAAGAATCCTCTCCTTGAGGCTCATGCTATTTCACTGATCGCCCACCTTTTGTTCACAAGGATGCTCTTCCTGCCACGCCTCTCTCCTCTTTTCTGTTGGTCCCAAGACTGCCCAGTTACAGAGCCACTCCAAAGCTCCTGAAATATATTTGTGAAGACCACCCATTCTGTCTTCACTAGGCTTGTCCTTTATTGGACCTTCTGCTAACCAAGCACTGGACTCAGTGCCCACCCCACTGTTTAGAGAGCTTTTTGTTGTATATTACAGACACCGTGTTAGCTAGAAGCACTTGGTTGACTATTGTTGCACATGTTATTCCTCCAATTATTTTCTCTTTGTTTCTAAGTCTCCTCTAGGCTAACAATCTATATTCCTTCAGGAAACAGACAAGTTGTTTAATGTAATGGGAAGGGTGTAGAAGCCCAGAGATGTTTTGCAGCGGGGGGACAAGCCCTGGGGTAGCTCAGTTCTCCGGGAAGGAGATGAGATCGGTCAGTCGTTAGTGAGCAGGTGTTGGACCTTGAACATTTGTGTGGGAGTTGAGCCCTAGCCCGTGGGAAAGAGCACATTATGATCCTTAAGCACGTAGCCCTTGTACATCATTGCTGGGCCCTCCCCACACCTGTTATCCCCTCAATAAATAGCCACTGGAGAGGCTATTCCAGGCTTGGCCTCCTGCACCTCTGGTGAGCCTCACCTCTGGCAAGCTTGTACTTTAAACTCGGGTACTGGCTGTTTCCTGTGTGTGGCGCAGACGACACAGTGGCTCTGACAGAGGGGTAGAGCTTATGGAACCAAAGAGTACGATCGGTCTAGTGGCAATCAATTTCAATAAAAAGCCAGTATGTACACTTCAAGCCAGGCATGGAAAAAAGCTAACATGTATATTCCAGTATCATGTTTTGGCATCAATATCTTTTATGTATGTAAACAACCAGGTATGAGCTGGATGAAATCCCACAGTAACAACAACAATAATAAAATATAGAGTAAAAAATATATAAGGGTTCCTTGAAGAAAATACCAAAGGAATTCCATAGAGAGAGGCTCTCTAAAAGAAAATGATAATTATTTGGGAATAGAGCCTTGCAATGGGAATATGTAGCAAACAGTGCATATTCAAAGAGGTAAACCAAGACAAAGGTTTTCTTTCTTACTTTCTTTTTTGAGATGGAAGTCTCACTTTGTCACCCTCGGTAGAGTGTCATGGCCTCACAGCTCACAGCAACCTCTAGCGCCTGGGCTTAGGCGATTCTCTTGTTGCAATTTGGCCAGGACTGGGATCCAACCCACCACCCTATGGGGCCGGCACCCTACTCACTGAGCCATAGGCACCACCCAAGAAGACAAAGGTTTTCAAGGAAAAAAATGAAGATTACATAATTACACTTTTTTTTTTTTTTTTTTTTTTTTTAGAGACAGAGTCTCACTTTGTCACCCTTGGTAGAGTGCTGTGGAGTCACAGCTCATAGCAACCTCCAACTCCTGGGCTTAGGCAATTCTCTTGCCTCAGTCTCCTGAGTAGCTGGGACTATAGGTGCCTGCCACAATGCCCAGCTATTTTTTCTCTTGCAGTTTGGCTGGGGCTGGGTTTGAATGCACCACCCTTGGTATATGGGGCTGGTGCCCTACTCACCAAGCCACAGGCACCGCCCTGAAATAATTACTCTTGACTACAAAGATTAATAACAAGGGTGATGCCAGTCTGGGATTGGACAGGCAGTTGCTGGCAAACATCCTTATAGAAGTACCGTAGTTCTTGTATAAGGTTGCAATGGTCGCTGTACAAG
This sequence comes from Galago senegalensis, assembly GCA_963575145.1. Lineage (NCBI taxonomy): Eukaryota > Metazoa > Chordata > Mammalia > Primates > Galagidae > Galago > Galago senegalensis. Next base: position 8,689 of record CAUYTI010120282.1, read on the forward strand.
TTTGTGCTTTTAGCAGTCTTTTGTTATAGTTTTTTAAAATCAAGCATACAAGCATGAAAACCCTATCTTTGATTCTATTGCCAGGAATTTATCTGATGTATGTGTATATGTGCAAATGACTTATGTATGGTTTATTTATTACAACATTTTTTTTTCTTTTGAGAGAGACTCACTTTGTTGTCCTTGGTAGAATGCCATGGCATCATGGCTCACAGCAACCTCTAACTCTTGGGCTCAAGTAATTCTCTTGCCTCAGCCTCCCAAGTAGCTGGGACCACAGGCACCTGCCACAATGCCTGGCTATTTTTTACAGATGAGGTCTTGCTCTGGCTCAGGCTGGTCTCTAACCTGTGAGCTCAGGCAATCCACCTGCCTCAGCCTCCCAAAGTGCAAGCCACTGTGCCTGGCCCTATTACAGCATTATAGATAGTAGCAAAAGTTTGGAGATAATCTCAGTGTCCTCCAGGAGAAGACTGGCTAAATTGTGATATGTCAATACAAAACTATGAAGCTCTGCAAAACTATGAAGCTGCAAAATATTATGAGGAAGCTCCAAGATGTAAAGTGTTCAATGTAAAAATCATGATGCAAAACAGTATAGAATGTTATGAAAGCAATCAGATTTCACCCTGTGTCTTGATTTAAATCAGTTGGAGTTCTCCTCTCTTCTCAGCTGGAGATTTCCTTTTCCTCCCCTCCCCTCTTCACCCTCCACTTCCCTTCTCCCCTCTTCCCTTCCTTTCCTCCCTCCCTAAAAAGTTTTGCTCTGTCACCCAGGCTGGAGTGCAGTGATACAATCACAGCTCATTGCAGTCTTAAACTCTTGGACTCAAGCACTCTTCCTGTTTCAGTTTTCCAAGAAGCTGGGACTCTAGGCACATTCACAACACTCAGCTAATTTTTAAATTTTTTGTAGAGATGATTTCTTGCTATGTTGCCCAATCTGTCTTGAACTCCTGACTCAAGCAATCCTCCTGTCTCAGCCTCCCCAAGTGCTGGGGTTACAGGTGTGAGCCATCCTTCATTTTTAGAAATAAATATTCCCATGTTAGCATGAGTTTGTCTAATACAAACATCAGAGATGTGAAGGAGAATATTTGCTTTCCTGGAAAAGCCCATTTTATACCAACCCAGTACAAGTTTAGCCTGTGTTTCTATGAGTAAGACTTAGGAATTTGAATTAATTCCATGGTAGGCTACTATTGTGCTTAAAAAGTAGGGGCGTGGGGCAGGCAAGAATTTGTATGTATAGGTATGTATTTTCTTGGACAGTCTATTCTTATGGGTGCTGTAACATGCTATCACAAATTTAGAAGCTAAAAACTGCAGAAATTTATTCTCATCTGGTTCTGGAGGCCCGAAGTCCAAAATGAGTTTCACTGAGCTGAAACCAAGGTGTCTGAAGAGGACTAGGAATAAATGTTATGTCTTATATTTCTGTATTATTTAAATTTTTACAAAGAAAAAAATTAACAATCATAAAAACCCTTTAATCCTTTCCTTACCTGCAGTATTTGGTAGCCCTTATAGTATTCATTTCTATGTCCCACTCAGTCCAATGCTGAGCTCAAAGTCCACACTGAGTAAATGTGTGTGGGCAAAAAGATTTTTATTTATTTTATTTATATTTATTTATTTTTGAGACAGAGCCTCAAGCTGTCCCCCTGGGTAGAGTGCCGTGGCATTACAGCTCACAGCAACCTCCAACTCCTGGGCTCTAGCGAGTCTCTTGCCTCCGCCTCCCAAGTAGCTGGGACCACAGGCGCCCGCC
>CAUYTI010120283.1:0-17501 GCA_963575145.1 Galago senegalensis
GCCTGCCAAACAACAATGATGGCTGCAACCAAAAAATGGCCAGGTGTTGTGGCGGGCGCCTGTGGTCCCAGCTACTTGGGAGGCTGAGGCAGGAGACTCGCTTGAGCCCAGGAGTTGGAGGTCGCTGTGAGCATGATGCCATGGCACTCTACCCAGGGGGACAGCTTGAGGCTCTGTCTCAAAAAAAAAAAAAAAGCTATAACTTAATTATAGCCTAAAAATATGAGGAGTGGGGAGGGGGAGGAGAAGGGAGGGAAGTGGGTGGCTGGAGGGAGGGTGATTGGAGGGATCACCTCTGTGGTTTACCTTACAAGGGTACAAGTGAATCTTTCTAAAAGTAGAATATAAATGTCTTAACACAATAACTAAGATAATGACATAAAGGCTATGCTAACCAGTTTGATGAAAATATTTCAAATTGTATATGAAAACACCACACTGTACCCCATGATTGCATTATTGTACACAGTTATCATTTAATAATAATAAAAAAAGTAGCAGAGGTTCTATCAAATTTTTATAATTTACTTATTTTTTGAGACAGAGTCTCACTGTGTCACCCTTGGTAGAGTGCCATGTGGTGTCACAGCTCACAGCAACCTCAAACTCTTGGGCTTAAGCAAGTCTCTTGCCTCAGCCTCTCAAGTAGCTGGGACCACAGGCACCCATCACAATGCCTGGCCATTTTCTTGTTGTAGTTGTCATTGTTGTTTAGCAGGCCTGGGCCAGGTTTGAACCTGCCAGCCCCACTGTGACTGGTGCCTTAAGCACTGAGTTATGGCGTCAAGCCTAATTTTTGTAATTTAAATTGTACCTTAGAAACACAAAGAGAATTCAGTATTTAAAAGTCCCCTTGTGGGAGATGCCTGTGGCTCAGTGGGTAGGGCACTAGCCCCATATACCAAGGGTGGTAGGTTTGAACCCAGCCCTGGCCAAACTACAACAAAAACATAGCCAGGCGTTGGGTGGGGGGGACACCTGTAGTCACAGTTACTCAGGAGACTGCGGCAAGAGGATCGCCTAAGCCCAGGAGTTGGAGGGTATTGTGATCCATCATGCCACAGCACTCTACCCAGGGCGAAAAAGTGAGACTCTGTCTCTAAAAAATAAATAAATAAAAATAAAAACGTCCCCTTGTGAGGATGTTTGGCACAGGCAGGAGGAGGAAGGGCATGAGATGGGATCTCACCTAATGTGTACACTGTGAGTGTGTAAACACACCCCCTGGGTGAGGGGCTCTTCTACAAATGGAACTTTACCCTGGAAGGGAGAATAATTATCCTAAAAATTGTATCCTCATATTAATATGAAAGAGTAAAAAAATTAATAATACTCAAAAAAATGTCCCCCTTGTAGAGAATTTTATTTTGCTAAGTTGGATTTTCTCAAAGAAGAGTATAACAGCAACATCCCACACTTTTTAAAGACAATTATGGTATATCAGCTTGATGGAATATTAAGCAGTCATTAACATTTATAATTACGGAGACTGTGGTGATGTGAAAAACAACGCTTGTGGTATGTTAAGTGAAAAAGAACTAAAATATAACATTATATTTAAACTATTACTGCCACTGAGTAAAATGCCTGAGGAAGGGCTGGAGAAGAACGTGGAATGAGGACGGCATCCTCAATCTCAAGTGGATTAAGTGGAGCTTTGTAAGAAGCAAATCCTACCTCACCACTATAGAAAAGGAAGAGGTTAAAAATGATTCCCACATGTTTTAGCCACAGCAATGTGGGTTGCTGTAACAGAGAAACCTCGCAATTACAGAGGATTAACACAATCATAGTGCCTTTTCTGTTCATATTGAATCTGGTCAGTGGGAGAGAGAGAAAATCTGTGTGTGGGCATGGGTTCTGTCCCCTGAGGTCTTCAGGAACCCAGGCTGCCAGTGGCTTTGTCATCTTTAACCCACAATTCCCAAGGTCTCTCTTTGACATCAACCTGAGAATGGAGCAAGAACATGGAAAGTAGAAAGTTTTTATGGGCAAGGGTTGGAAGTAGTATACATCCCTCACACCCCCATTCTATCAGCCAAAATGTAATCACAAGGGATATATAACTGCAAAGGAGGCTGTGAAATATAACCTGTGTGCCCAGATAAAGTGGAAGTGGGTTTTGGTGTGCCCAGACAAAGTGGAAGAGACCAGCTGGCTGATCTCTGCCACCTATGATTCATATTTGGCCAGAATAGGGCAAGGAACTGGAATGCAGATCTTTCAACTTTAGCTCAGTGCTTAAATTTTCCTATCTTCTGTCAATTGTGCTCTGTTTCTCTCTCTCTCTCTCTCACACACATACACACATGTACATTAAAAACATATGTGTTAACCATAAACAGAAGAAAGACGTTCTAGGCCGGGTGCGGTGGCTCATGCCTGTAATCCCAGCACTCTGGGAGGCCAAGGCACATGGATTACCTGAGCTCACCAGTTCAAGACAAGCCTGAGCTAATGCAAGACCCCATCTCTAAAAATAGCTGAATGTTGTGGCCAAAGCCTGTAGTCCCAGCTACTTGGGAGGCTGAGGCAAGAAAATTACTTGGCTCGGCGCCTGTGGCTCAAGCTGCTAAGGCGCCAGCCACATACACCTAAGGTGGCGGGTTCAAATCCCCAGCCTGGGCCCGCCAAACAACAAAGATGGCTGCAACCAAAGAATGGCCAGGCGTTGTGGCGGGTGCCTGTAGTCCCAGCTACTTGGGAGACTGAGGCAGGAGACTTGCTTGAGCCCAGGAGTTGGAGGTTGCTGTGAGCTGTGATGCCATGTCACTCTACCCAGGGGGATAGCTTGAGGCTCCATCTCAAAAAAAAAAAAAAAGAAAAAAGAAAATTACTTGAGCACAAGTGTGAGGTTGCTGTGAGCTATGACACTACAGTACTCTATGGAGGGTGACAAAGTGAGTCTCTGTCTTAAAAAAAAAATAGAAGAAGAAGAGAGATGTTCTATATCTAAGGACACCCAATATGCAACATATGATACTTTTTAGGAAACAAAAAACCCTCTCAGTGAAAATCATCCCTGGGAAAGGAAGTAGTTACCAGGGACAAATCCAGGTAATGAAATGAGAGCATCTCGCTAAGGAAGAATGAACAAACACCCACATAACCACATGGCCTTCTTCATATTTCCAGTTTCACTTGAATATTTGCTTGGGCATTACCCATTATTGATGCATAAGAGGAAAAGAAAACCCCACCTGTGTCCTACATTCAGACCTCCTACTGCTTCCCATGAAATCTCAGCTAGAAGGCTCTAGAAAAAACTGACATGTTTATTTTCTTTGGGGCCTGTCCTAGTCCATTTGGGCTTCTATAACAAACTAGCTATACTTATAAACAATAAAAACCTACTTCTCACGGTACCAGAGGCTGAGAAGTCCAAGATCAAGGTGCTGACTAATTTTTGTTTGGTAAGGACTTGCTTCCTGGCTCACAGATAGCACCGTCTAGCAGTGTTCTCAAGGGTGAAGGAGCTCTCTAGAGCCTTCTTTATAGAAGGAGAAGGGCACTAATTCTATTCAGGAGGCAACACCCTAATGACCTTATTACCCCCTCCTAGGCTCTTTACCAAATACTGTCACACTGGGGATTAGATTTCAACACATGGATGGGGGGTCAGGAACATTCAAGCAGGGCCTGTTTTATTAGGCCTCCACCTAACTTCTGGGATTCTAAGACACTTGACTATTTTCAGAGTAATTCCACTGTGTCATGACCATAAAAATAAGGGTACCATCACTGGGAGCCATTTTCAAGCAAAAACATCCTAACTGGTGCATTAAAATATTATTTGGGGGCTAGTCTTCAGCATCTTGGAAAACAGATATCTGTCTCAAGTTTCACATTTTGATGTCAAATGTTATCATTTGGCAAATAAGTCAGTTCAACTCACATCGAATGACCAAATTCTATTGGTCCTTGATGAGTATTGTTTATGCCAAATATCTACATTATAGCCAGAGCTCAATTGAACAACATGAATAATAAAATTGCTATTCTATATTGCTCTGTCCTCTGCCAAGACTAACCAATACAATGTCTTGAACGTTCGGGCACTTGATAAATACTATATATTCATCAATGAACGTAATTATTATGTTATGTTGTTTAACTAGAAGGCAGAAACTACTGGGTAATCATGTCTACATGAAGTGAGTTGGGCCACTCTGCTGGGATAGGTCTCCTCTGAGCTATTTACAGGTCTACCCATTCCCTCATCTACACCGTCCCGACATGGGAGCCCTGTACATCATTAACACACAAAAACACACACTTGTATTGTGCTGCTTGCAGAATTAGCTCCCTTCCAGGACTACCGGTTCTAACAGCTGGGAAAGCAGCTCCCCCGAAGTGTCATGGGGTGAACCTCACTGTCTTGATGAGCGGTTGAGTCTGAAGTGTCCTCCGCCCCAGAGGCAGAGTGGGACCATCCACATGGGGTGTACTCAAGAAATCTGTGTTTTAGAAGGCCCACCCTGGCTCACTCTCCCCCTATTTTTTATTTCAACATTCAAAAGAAGAAATGTCTTTGGAATAAAAACTCCAGGGGGCCTAGTTCCTATGCTCTGAGTTTGGTCTCTACTTCCAACTATGTGACCTTAGGTAAGTTCTTTGATTTTCCGAGGGGTTTACCAGCCCTTGAACCTAGATCCCATAGTATCTATATTATAAGGAGAGGAGAAATGGCAAGTTAATAACTGGTGCCAGAATTCTTCAGGGAGAAAACTGCCTTTAAAAAAATATTACTGGCTCCGCTCCTGTGGCACATGTGGCTAAGGCGCCAGCCACGTACACCCAAGGTGGCGGGTTTGAATCCAGCCCGGGCCCATCAAACAACAATGACAGCTGCAACCAAAAAAAAATAGCTGGGCGTTGTGGTAGGTGCCTGTGGTCCCAGCTACTTGGGAGGCTGAGGCAGGAGACTCGCTTGAGCCCAGGAGTGGGAGGTTGCTGTGAGCTAGGATGCCACAGCACTCTACCCAGGGGGACAGCTTGAGGCTCCTGTCTCAAAAAAAAAAATTACTATAGGCTGGGTAGCATGGCTCACCCTATAATCCTAGCAATCTGGGTGTGGGTTGTTTGCCTGAGCTCATGAGTTCAAGACCAGCTTGAGCAAGAGCAAGACTTAGCTAAAAACAGCCAGGCATTGTGGCGGGTGTCTGTACTCCCAGCTACTTGGGAGGCTGAAGCAAGAGAATCGCTTAAGCCCAAGAGTTTGAGGTTGCTGTGAGATGTGATACCATGGCACTCTACTGAGAGTGACAAAGTAAGACTCTGTCTCAAAAAAAGTTAGTTTAATAACCTCCTTCAATATATAGTAGTTAACATAGAAAAACTAAAGGTAGAAAAAATTATTTGCTGCTTGGTTGTAACAAAAACTGGGGCTCGGCACCTATGGCTCAGGTGGCTAAGGTGCCAGCCACATACACCTAAGGTGGTAGGTTTGAATCCAGCCCGGACCTGCAGAACAACAATGATGGCTGCAACCAAAAAATAGCAACCTGTTGTGGCGGGCACCTGTGGTCCCAGCTACTTGGGAGGCAGAGGCAGGAGACTTGCTTGAGCACAGGATTTGGAGGTTGCTGTGAGCTGTGATGCCACAGCACTCTACCCAGGGGGATAGCTTGAGGCTCTGTCTCAAAAAAAAAAAAAAATCTGGCTGGGCCATTTGTTCCTGGAAAATTAGCCCTCAGGGTCAGACTGGGATGGACTAGGAATGAAATAAGAAAAACCAAATTTCTCTATAAAATAACACAGGAAGAAGGGAGAGATTCTGGTAGTTTGAGAAGGAGGGAGGGAGGGAAGAAGAAAGTTGGGCATTCAGAATCTGGAAAGGTGGCATGATCTTGGTCCAGGGTGATGGCTAAAAGACTTTTCCTTTTTAAGTAGCTTATTGTGCTATGATGTGACTCCCAGAGGCCAAACGACATGGGAGCAACAAAGTGGCTGACATCTGGGTTACAGATAAGGTGTATTGAACACTCAGTATGTGCCAGGCATTTTACAAGCTTTTCTGATTTAATCTTCATACCCACTCTGTGGGATAAGCCCATCACTAGCCCCACTTTACAGATGAAGACATGGAGGCTTGCTGAAATCAGACACACAGTAAGTCAGTAGCAGAGGCATGCCTCAAATCTGAATTTAATGTATTCTAAAGACCATCCTGTTAGTCACTAGAGCATACTGTCCTCATGAACACTAAAGATTATAGTAGCAAGCTATAAAGCAGAAATTATTTGTGGTTTACTATTATAATTAAGTGCAATAAAAATGTCCCAGAAATGCAAAGTCTTATACTAAATAAATACCAGTATTACTGTTCTTGCTCTTGACCGCTGACATGTGAAGACAGCACTGTCATCCAAAATGGAAACGTGACAAGCCAGCAAGGGCTTAATTAGTGTCAGATGCAAATAATATGGTTAAATACTCATGTGTGCATTCCACTGGATATTTCTATTCTGAGGACCACGTTCTCGGGCATGAGACCCCCATTAAGGTCAGGATCATTTGCAAATCCACAAGAAACTAGAGCTATATCACTTCATTATTTTCCCCACAGACAATAATAAAAGTGGTTCACCATTTTGATGCAGAATTTTAAAACAGAAATCGTGGTGCTTGTTCCACTCCAGGTTAAAAAAAGAAGAAATTATAGCCTTTCATTCTTCTAGCAGGATGTAACTAAGGTTTAGATGAGTGAACAGATGCATGCAAAAATCAGCCATGCGCATGGAAAACATTCATTTTCACAATCTGGTAAATCTGCTAGGTATGCATGAAATGGAGCCAAATCGATTTCAGCAGAACGCGATGTCACAGCCTCGGCGTGACAGGAACCCTCCTTGGCCTCACTGGTCATCAGGGCTGCTATCAACCAGAGTCCTTGGCATATTGATCTCCCAGCACCAAGGTTCCAAGAGTAGTTCCCTAACTGGCGGCATGAGTCACTGAAACCTCATTAACTGGCTTGTGTTATTCCCATCCCCAGTAAGGGGCCAAAGCATTTGATTCTGTTCTTCCTTTTCTTATTTCCTGAAGAGGAGAGACCTTTTCTGAACTTGTTGCTGCCTGGTCCTTCATCCCTCCTATAGGTAGGTCAGAGAACATGGACTCTGAAAACTGGAAGCGTCCTTAGAAATCATCTTGTCCAATTCTTTCATTTTATGGATGAGGTCCAGGGATAAGGAAAGTTGCCCAGGGCCATGTGGGCACTTAATACTGACCCAGACACCTTCTTATTCCCAAACTCATGCTTTTTTAGCTCATAAGCTATCTCCATTGAGTTCTGCACTCAAGACTACATAGAAAGGAATTTCTGTAATTCCATAGCCCCCAATGTCTAGATGTCCATGAAATGTTTATAGCACAATGGTTCTATGTGTCTTCTCTGGGATTTCTTGTTTTTCTAATGGACTATAAGCCCTCAAACCCGCAATAATACAAGTTTACAACCCTTTATTAGAAAGCCCTAGAGACAAATGGGTTTGGGAACTAAGAATTCTTGGGCTTTAGAAAGGTAAATTGGTACTAGATAGCCTACTTAACATCCTACCTACCCCTGCCCATCACCCCCCAAAACCTGGCACAACATGTGGGAATAGTCGCACTAAGGGGACGAAGTCTACAAATAGTCTTAGACCAGTTTGAGTCTGGCTCTGCTGCCCAGTGAGTCAGCTACAAACTTATGACAAAACATGGTTCTCAGGGTTTGGGATTTTGGAATTGTGGATAAAAAGGCCTTACATGAATGTCATGGACCAGTTGGCTGGCATTGCCATATCAATACAAGGGTGTTTTTTCACTAAAATCATCTCATCAAGACTTTTATTTCTCTGTGAATCTCGACTGTGCCAGTTGCCTCTCACTTAGTCATATCCCAGATAACAAGATGAGATAGCCCCCAGGGACCCGGGTTCAGATGCAGAGTGCCTTGCTTGTTTTGTGGATCTTTTATAAGACAGATCCTCCCAAGATCACCAGAGGGGCGGGCTGCTTTGGGAGGCAGCTGGAGGTCCTGTGGAGGCTGGCAGTGTCACCTGGCCTCCTGGGCGTCAGTAAAAGCAGAGCAAAGAGCTCTTGCCATCAGGTCCCCAATGGGCAACTGACCTGCCTGCCATTTCTGGGCCTTCTCCGGCTCCAACCGCTTCTCAGCTTCCTCTTTCTCATCGGATGGGCAGGTTTCCAGAGCTGTCAGATTTTCTTCTGCCCAAGTTAACAGGGACATTGATTTTGGAGGAAGGGAGGCCCTTCCTCCCACCCTCGTCCTTCCCTGGCTCCTGGCTGAGCCACACCAGCGCTGTGGCATTGTCCGGTTTTATTATTACTGCCTGGCTGAGGCCTCCCTTCCCAGGTGGCCCCTGTGATTTCCAGCCCCTCTCTACTTGGCATGTTGACATGCATTTTTGGTCTCCCAGGGAGAGCCTGCTTACCTGGATAATGGGCACTTGACCCCCTGGTTTCCACAGTGGGCTGCTGTACCACAGCGGGGTTTGCATCTGTTTTCATTGTTTTCTAGACTGTGGCCAGGAGGGAGTCCGATAAACGTGACCTTGCTTGTCTGGCTTTGGGATTGATGGAAATCGGGTCACTTTGGGGGTTCTAATGGGCCTGGACGTAGGGGTTTTAGAGTGGCACAGAGGGCCTATGCCTTTGTCGAGGGCTTTTACCCCTTCAGAACTAGAATATAGCTCTCCTAAAATTTTTGATCTGGCATAGAATTGTAGGCTCCTATTTCTTTGAGGAATTTCCCAATAAGGACAGGAGAAAGGAATTGTACTTAGAAAACTAGAAAGGTCTTCTAAGAAAAAGAATCCATTTCTACCTTTTGGAGTAGATGGGGGGTGTCTATGTTTGGAAGGGAAGGATGGAAGGAGGGAGAGGAAGGAGAAGGGAGTGGAGTGCGTTCTGTCTCTGACATCACGTCTTCCTCATCACCCTCCTGTCTTCTCACAACACTAACGTCATGGCAGGCTGCAGATGGCCTCCCTGTCCATTCCTGCCCAGCCCGATTGAATCCATTCTGCTGCATCCACAAAGATATTCTACAAGACACATATTTCTGCTGCTTAAAACTCTTAGTATCCTCCCATTACCCTTAGAATGCACCTGAAATCCTTACTCTCATCCAGGTCCTGGATCATCTAGCACCTGCTTGCCTTTCTGGGCTCATCCTGCATGACCTTGAGCTCTGGGTACTTCAGCCAAACTTCTCTTTCCTCAGTTCCTTGAAAGTGTCAACTTCTTTTTCTTTCTTTCTTTCTTTCTTTTTTTGAGACGGAGCCTCAAGCTATCCCCCTGGGTAGAGTGCCATGGCATCTCAGCTCACAGCAACCTCCAACTCCTGGGCTCAAGCGAGTCTCCTGCCTCAGCCTCCCAAGTAGCTGGGACTACAGGCGCCCGCCACAACGCCTGGCCATTTCTTTTTGGTTGCAGCCATCATTGCTGTTTGGCAGGCCCGGGCTAGGGATTCGAACCTGCCACCTTAGGTGTATGTGGCTGGCGCCTTAGCCACTTGAGCCACAGGTGCCGAGCCTGCAGGTATATTTTTAAAGAACTGCCAGCAAAACCCTTCTGCTCATTCAAAAACATCATCTGTCTCTAATTACTATTCTATTTATTTTCTTTAAAAATAAGAAATGATTGTCTACCTAACACCTCCAAATTTTACCCAGCAATGAATTCTCAAGCATAACTACACTCAGGCCTGTCTGAGGACACTTTATTCTGTCTGCAATGCTGGTGGTTTATTTACTGGTCATCAGTATTGTTCATTTGTTGGAGCTTCTATTTTCCTTCTCTTGATTCTCTCTCTTCTACTATGTAGACCAATTGGTTAAAGATTTACATTAACATCTTGTAAACCCTATGAAGTTTATTTTTGGTTTCTGTTCTTGTTTTAGTTTTGAGACAGTCTTACTTCATTGCCTTAGGTAGAGTGTCGTGGCGTTATAGCTCCCAGCAACCTCAATCCTCTTGCCTCAGCCTCCTGCGTAGCTGAGGCTACAGAAGCCTGCCAGAACGCTCAGTTATATTTTTAGAAATGAGGTCTCACTCTTGTTCAGGCTGGTCTCAAACTCCTGAGCTCACATTATCCACCTGCCTTGGCCTCCCAGAGTGCTGGAATTACAGACATGAGCCACTGCACCTAGCCTACCTTATGAGTTTTAAACACTTTTCTCTCCTATTATTCTTTCCAAATGATCAGATATATTAAAAATTAATAAAGTAAACCTTCTTGTACATCAAAAGAAAACAATAAAGGTGTTGTGAGGCCAGGCACTGGTGGCTCACACCTGTAATCTTGGCACTCTAGGAGGCCGAGGTGGGTGGATCACTTGAGCTCAGGCGTTTGAGACCAGCCTGAGCAAGAGAGAGATTCTATCTCTACTAAAAGTAGAAAAACGAGCTGGGCTTTGTGGTGGGTGCCTGTAGTCCCAGCTGCTCAGGAGGCTGAGGCAAGAAGATTGCTTGAGCCAAGAGTCTGAGGTTGCTGTGAGCAATGACACTGCCACAACACTCTACCCAGGGCGACAGAGTAAGATTCTGTCAAAAACAAACAAAAATAAATAAATAAAAAGAAAGGTATTGTGTTATTGCTTTTGTTTTCAAAACAGAAACAAATTTGGGGGTGAGCACCATGTAAAGGCTGGGAATATCAGTAGAAAATGCTTTAAAGGTGCTTTTTCTTTGGGTCTCTACACCTTCCTCTCACTCGTGGTAAGAATTACTGCCCAGTTCACTTTCCTTTTTGGTTCCAAGTCACTGTGGTTAAGATCATGGCCTGTAGAACTGGAGGGGGCTAAGTCCCTGCCCTACCACTTAGTAGCCTTGGGACCTGGGAACTTTTCCGAGCTTCAGTTACCTAACACATATCAGATAGTGATGAATACCAAGCATGATTTAACATGATGTTGAAATAAAGTACTAACCACAGAGCCAGGTGTGTATTTAGTGCTTACAAAGTGCCTGCTCTTGAAGTATTAAGACTTTTATTATTTAAAAAAACCTTTTATTATTAAAGATAATCGGCCACTTGAAAAAGTGGAGAGGTTTTCCCTTAGCAACTTGGCTTGCTTCCCGCTGCTCCTTGTGACGCTGTGCGGTAACTTCTTCACCCCAGAGACACGTATGATGAGAGTTGTTATCCTGGGACTCTTGACAGTTAACTCTTCTGGGAACAAATCATTTAAAAGAGACATGCTTTTCTCTAGAGTCCTGTCAGGCTATTCTGCTTCTCCCGGATCCAACTTAATTTTAACTTATAATCTTTGACCCAACAGATGGAACATAACTGGGAAAGGGTCAACTTTGTTCTGTTTTACCGCGGTTGGATGATGCTAATAATACTTTTGTTTTGCCAGACTTTTATGAACATCCATAATAAGTAAATTCTTGCCCTCTATTTCTTAAGTTTTTCATGAAATTAGACAAGTAAGATGAAAAGCTTTTCCTTTTGAAGTTTCCCATATTCTTTTCATGGAACAGACACCTGGGAGCCTCCCATCGGTCATGGTCCAGAGCACACAGAGCTCTGCAGTGCATAGAAAGTTTCTGCCCTCACAGTTTGTTCAGTTGCAGAGAGAACAGTTTATTCAAATAAACCATAAAAGGAAGGAGAAAGCAAGTGTTATATTGTTTTTCAGGAGCCTTCTAAGACGCTGTTTTTGATAGTAGCTCCCTTCAAGAATAGTAGAATTAACCACCAAAAACAATAAAAATAAAAATCACTATTTTAAGCCAAAAAAAAATGCTAGCAATTTCCTTTTGATTCAGCAAAATATACACTAAAAACAGTTCTGAATGTCAAATCAGTATCTTACTTCCAGGCAGTTACATCTCCACCCCCACCCCTTGCCAAAAATAACAACAACAAAAAATCCTTTTATAGCATGATTAACTTGGAATATTGTTCTTTCCAAGGTTGTAGATACTGGATAGAAACTGATACTATGTTGGGTGTTAGAAAGCCTGAAAACTTACCTTTACCTCCAAGTGCAAGGATAATCTTAGGTAACTCATCACACCTGCATTGGCCTCAGATTCTTTCTTTTCAAAACGAGGAGGTTTAACAGGAGTTGCACCATGGCTTCCAGCTCTGTCTTTATACTAATCTTCTTGCCATGAGAGGCAGTTACCCTCTGCTTTTCCATTATCCTTTCCAAAGAGAATCACAACCCAGCTCCTGGAATACCTCCCTGAACAATCACCACTTACTCTCTCCCCTCACTCTCTCCACTCTCCCAGTGGCCCTGGTAAGACTCAGTGTTCCTTTGCTTATTTTCTGAACCTCTCAGAGGAAGGGTTAGGATGCAGGTTCACATCTCCAAACCGTCAAACTGGTGGTCCCTGCCACTGGCTTTCGTTATAGGGCACCTTCCTCCTATTGCACAGGAAGGCCAGCCTGCCAGCTTCCAGTAGTTTTTCTTTGACCTCCACAGTCAGCCCCAGGGACAACGTCAGAGGTGGCAGTGGTAGGAACAAGTGCTCCTGATCATGGCAGGGCCAGCCAGTGTCCTACCTGGGCCTTTGGCCTTGTCAGCTTGGATGCGTCCCAGTCGGAATACAACAGCACGCTCATACTCCTTAACGATCTGAGAGAGCAAAGGGAGAGCTTTTATTCTTCATGGTTCATCAGTTTATGGGAAGAGCTCAATTTATTTCCCAGGATACTACCTTTAAGCACATCCATATAGAGATGGGGAAGGTAATGATCATCAACAGGAAAGACAGGGAGAACAGAATCCAGCCGCACACGCCAAGTCCCCTGTTGTTAATGCCTGGGCAACGAGAAGGAAGCAGATCTGTGAGCAGTGCAGTTCTCAGAGAAGCCTGCCGGCTGCTGGGAGGAGGCTGCAGTCCGTGGGCAAGCCGGACAGGCCCAGGAGGAAGCCCAAATCCGCCTGCACCCGCGAAGGCAGTCACTCACACGCACACCAAGGGTTACTCAGGCACTTGGGGGTTTAGAAATTAGGGTTGACCTGTCCTGTCCAAGAAGAGTCTCATAGCAATTAACAGCAATAGTTACCACCACTTTCATACAGGGCTGTCACAGTTCATTATTACACAATGTTTCTCAAAATGTAGATGTCGGTGAGGGTGTGGGACTTCAAATTAATATAGCCTTTTTGGAAAGAAGTATGGAGATTCTTCAAAGAGATAAAAGTAGATCTTCCATTTGATCCCACAATCTAATTACTAGGTATCCACAGTAAAAAAGAAAAATCATTTTACCTCAGGTACATCTGTACTCCATGTATATAGCAGCTCAAATCACAATTGCCAAAATATGGAATCAACCAACGTGTCCATCAACTCATGAATGGATTAATAGTATTCCACTGTAGACCAGGGAATACTATTCAGCCATAAAAGGTAGACTTTTCATAAGTCTTTTTATAATACCGTTTGTATTTACCCAGATGGAGTTGAAGAACATTCTCCTTCGTAAAGTTATTTCAAAAATGGAAAAACAAGCATATAAACAATGTATTCAATACTAACTTGAAACTAGCAGATAGTTACAGGCTCACACCAGAGGAAAAACACAATAAAATTCAAGAAGCGGAGAGGAAGGAAGGGGGAGGGGTTCAGTAGCCCCCCACTGAACAGATGCAAGGTGGGGGTGTATGGCATACCTCCTAGTGAAGGACTCAAATATAACTGGGACTTTTCCTAATAAAAGCAAACAACGTACCCTAATCATAAATACCCTTATATTAATCCAAAATTTAAAAAAATAAGTAAATAAGTACAGCTTTATAAAAGGTGATCTCCACCAGAATCATCAGATTATCAGATTTCTATTCTTACATGGGTCATTACAAAAGTTTTGAGATACACAAAAATTAAGAAACATAAAATCCACAGGGACGGAAGCAAGTGAAGCCGTCCCAGCAACACGAGAAACCGGGCAGGGTGAAACTTGCACGACCGAGTCAGGAAGGACGCTGTCCACTGTTTCTTGGAAGTGAAATAATAGACATAACACTGTCTGTCTCAAAACTTTTGTAGTGACCCATGTATTTTACAGACAGGTAAGTATTCTGGGGACTTGTCAAACCTTGATATTTGATATTTCTGACTTTTCATCAAATTTTCTATAATATGTTATTATCCAGAAGCATTTTAGCAAAGGCATTTTGGCTTAATGACTATTGCCTCCTCATAATAATATGAGACTGAGTTCAAATCCTACCTAAAATTGTACAGCTTTAATCTCATCAGTTATATAATTTCTCAAGTCCCAGAATTCCTGTTTGTAAAACATGCATGTCTGGCCAACCCTTTTATTTTAGAATTCTAAATAGTCACCATTTTACCTCCTTTTCAATTCTTGTTGCTTCCTGTTCTCTTGACCTTCACAACCACCCCATTCTTACGCCAGGGGCCCCCCACTTGATTCACACTCTTCATTCACAAGTACTGGAACTAATTCCATTTCCTGGGTCTCCCCAGGTCTCCCCACGAATAGCATGTGCTGCCTCAGTCGTGTTAATGCCTTCAGCATCCACTCTGCTGGAAGGTGGAGACTGACCTCTCACTGCCTGTCCTGCCACAGAGGTCACTAAGCGAATGACCCCACCTCAAAGCCAGCCCCAGGTATCCACCTCACCACTGCTCATTCTTTGAGAACTGAGTCAAATGTAGGAATGTTTAGGAGTGTTCTAAGCTTTTACAAACGGTGTTATGATGAATTTTTTTTTTTTTTTTGCAGTTTTTGGCTGGGTCTGGGTTTGAACCTGCCACCTCTGGTATATGGGGCTGGCGCCCTACTCCTTTGAGCCACAGGTGCCACCCTGAATGTTTTTAAATGTATGTTTTTGTGCGCTTATGTAGGATACATTCCTGGCAGTGGACATGGTAGGTCAAAGGGCTTTACAATTTTGATAAATAGTATATACCTGTCCTAGTTTGGACCAACCTCTGCTCTTACAAATAGCATACGTGTGCCTGTTTCCACATGTCTTTCCCTTTGTTAGATAATTCCAGTCTCTTTACATTCTTTTTTTTTTTTTTTTGAGACAGAGCCTCAAGCTGTCCCCCTGGATAGAGTGCTGTGGCATCACAGCTCACAGCAACCTCCAACTCCTGGGCTCAAGCGAGTCTCCTGCCTCAGCCTCCCAAGTAGCTGGGACCACAGGCGCCCGCCACAATGCCCGGCTATTTTTTGGTTGCAGCCGTCATTGTTTGGCGGGTCTGGGCTGGATTCGAACCCACCACCTTAGGTATATGTGGCTGCGCCTTAGTCACTTGAGCCGCGGGCACTGAGCCGGGATCTGACTCTTACCAACACTCCCCACGTTCTACACACAACAGGATGTAGAGTTCACGGGCTCTCTTGAAGCTTATCTATGAGTCCCCTATGGGATCAAAGCCCCCAGATCAAAACATCCTGCTATTTTGTAAAGGCAAAGACTCAGTACGTACTACAGAGCAAACGTAAAAAACAACAAAGCTCCAAAGCCAAACCTTTCCATTCACAGAGAATCCTGTGAACACAAAGTTGATGTCCTCGCCCTTCGTGCAGATGTCGTTGATACCGTCCACGTAGAGTTCCACGGTTGTAGGCTCTGAGGGGGCAAAAGAAACAGTACAGGGGACAAGGATAAGCTGAGTTCTGGGTACAGTGAAACTACCCAAGTAGAACATCTCTTATTATGTGCACTAAGCTTGCATCTTATTATTTCTAAACTCTTAATACACATGTAAGGTTCAAAATCCAAAGGTACAAAAAGCTATGCAGGGAAAAGTCTCCCTGTCACTCCTATTCCCCCGGCCACTCCAAGGAAACCATCAGTGTTTAGAGTATAAAATAGTTTTTTGTTGCTGTTTTTGAGACAGAGTCTCAAGCTGTCAACCTAGGTAGAGCGTCGTAGCATCACAATTCACAGCAACCTCTAACTCTTGGGCTTAAGCGATTCTCTTGCCTCAGCCTCCACAACGCCTGGGATTACAGGCGCCCACCACAACGCCTGGTTATTTTTTGGTTGTAGTTGCCATTGTTGTTTGGCAGGCCTAGGCTGGATTTGAACCTGCCAGCTCTGTTGTATGTGGCTAGCACCCTAGCCGCTGAGCTACGGGCACCAAGCCTATAAAATAGTTTTAAAACAGTCTTTCAGCTGAGTTATATCACAGAGTCCCAGTGAAAATTCAATGTGCACAAAATAATTTTATTTACTGAATGCTCACCACAAACCAAGCACAGAACTGAGTGCATTTAATTCTATTACCTTAAAAGGTAGGTAGTAGACCAGGCATGGTGGCTCACACTTGTAATCCTAGCACTCTGGGAGGCTAAGATGGATGGATCACTTGAGCTCAAGAGTTCAAGACCAGCCTGAGTAAGAGTGAGACCCCTGTCTACTAAAAATGAAAAACTGAAGCAAGATGATCGCTTGAGCCCAAGAGTTTGAGGTTGCTATGAGCTATGACACCACAGCATTCTACCCAAGGTGACAGTGAGACTCAGTCTCAAAAAAGATAAAAAAAAGAAGTAGGTAATAGCATTTGCAGTTTATCAAGAGGTAAACTGAGGCATGGAAAGGTTAAAGGATCTCCCAAGGTCACAGAGCTTGCGAGTGACAGAGCCCCAATTTAACCCCAAACACCTGGCTCCAGAGATGTCCCCTGACCAAGTACCTGAGTTCCATGATTCCTGCAACATTAAACCAAGGCCACAAACTCGGATGCCACAGGAGCCACAAGGGTGCAAAGAGAGCAGAACAGGCCAAGTGAGGACCATGCCAACTGACATGGGGCAGCTGCTACTCAACTCTGCCATGTGGCCCATGGGGGCAGGAGCTTCCTACTTCTCAGAAAAATTTGGAGTTTATGTACCATCTACTAATTTTGCAATATTAGCAGTTAACTCCATTTTTTTTAAACTGTAGAATTCCTCATAATAGGGGTTAACACTGAATTTTTAAAAGGATAGGTAAAATGAGGAATAATAAGCAAAAAAAAATGTTTAAACCATGAGATTTTCAGGTAAAATGGAGAATTTTATAAGCACACACACTAGGAAGTTTCCAATAAAAAAAAAAAAATGGGCAAAAGACGTGAATAGCCATTTCACAAAAGAGGCCATCCCATAGCAAATAAACATACATATACAAAAAAAAGTATTCAACCTCACTGGCCATGAGAGAAATGTAAATCAAGATTGTGCTGAGATACTACTAGACCCCGACCTGTAAAGCTGAAATGAAAAGTCAGACCAAGTATTGGTGAGGATACAGAACAACGGAAACTCTTTTACAGCATAAATTGGAAGATCCACTTTGAATGTTCGGAAATATCTGCTAAAACTGAGCATGTATAAATTCTGTTGCCTAGTAATTTCTCCCCTGGTAACAAAAATGCAAATAAATGTGTACAAAGCATACTTCAAGAATGTTTACACCCACATCACGAAATCTCAAAACTGTAGATACTGGCACAGATGTGGAGAGAAAGGAACACTTTTACATTGCTGGTGGGACTGCAAACTAATA
>CAUYTI010120284.1:0-22295 GCA_963575145.1 Galago senegalensis
CTCTAGAAGACCCAGAAGAGAGAGCCTAAGGCCATGCCCGTGGCTGCCCCAGCCAGCATGCCCAGTGCCAAATCACTGTCGTTGTCTCGATACCGCTCCCGGATGATGACTTGGTTGGTAGGGTGCTGTCCATAAAGTCCTGCATACGGGTACTGGTAGGGCACAGCATACGCTTGACCATTGGCAGCATAGACAACCTGAGTTCCTGGTGGGTATGCACCACCGTATGGACCATAGCCATATGCCTGCTCAGGTGTCGGTGTGGCATACGCCGTGTACAGAGGAGGGGAAGAAACCACAGCTGTCTCATCAGTCATGACCGCAGAGCCCACATACGCTGTGTTTGTCCTGGAATCCTGGAGTGTAAATTTCCACGCCAAACAATCATCTGTACTTTCTGCACAAAGACTGATAGTTTTCCCATCTCGGCAAACGATCTGCAGCATACAGTCTTTTGACTTCCCTTCTGGAGGCTGAATATCCCGACATTCATGCCCCATGCGGATGTTGATGCAATCCACTGGCATGTGGACCTTGTCCTCGATACTCTGACAGGTCTGGTCATCATAATAGATCAGGTGACCGTCCGACCACAGATCAAACCAATTCTTCTTCCAGCGTTTCAAAATGGTACTCTGTTGCAGCAAGCATCCACTCTTCACAAACGCCATCTCTTCACCTGAGAACGCTCCTAAAGCAGCACACGAACCAGGGCGGGGAAAGCAAGGACGCAGCTCCGTCTCCTCGGCTCGGATTCCAGTAATTCTTAAAATCAGGTACTATAGCCAACTTTGTTCTTCCTTTTGCAAAATTGTAGTTTTGAATCAGCAAGGCAAATTCTACAAAACAAAGAGTCTTCTGGTATTTCAATTGGGATCATGTTGAATATATAGATCAATATAGGGAGAAGTGACATCTTAATATTGAACCTTTCAATTCATAAACATCATATATAGCTCCATTTATTTAGGCCTTATTTAATTTTTCTTGGCATCATTTTATAGTTTTTAGTGTAGAGATCTTACACATCTTTTGCCAAATTTATCCCTAAGTACTTCACAGGTTTAGATGCTATTATAAAAAGTATTGTTTTCAATTTCAAGTTCTTTCTTTTTTTTTTTTTTTTTCTTTTTGAGACAGAGTCTTACTCTGTGGCTCTGCATAGAGTACCCTAGCATCATAGCTCACAGCAACCTCAAACTCTTGGGCTCAATGGATCCTCCTGCCTCAGCCTCCCGAGTAGCTGGATTACAGGCATAATTTCAAGTTGCTCAATAGCTCATTGCTAGTATCTAGAAATTCAGAAGATTTTTTGATATTGACTTACATCCTGCAACCTTTCTAAATTCACTGATTCCTTTCAAAGGCTTTGTTTCTGATTCCTTAGTACTATCTACAGAATCATGAGTTCTACAAACAAAAACAGCTTTATCCCTCTTTTCTAATCTATGTGCTTTTTGTTTTTTTCTCTTACCTTACTGCTGTGACAAGAACCTCCCGTATTACATCAAACAGAAGTAACGAAAGCAAACATCCTCGCCTTGCTCTTCATCTGAAGGCAAAGATTTTGATGTTTCACCAGTCAGTCACCTTGATATTTTTCACAAATGCCTAGATCAGAATGAAGAAGTTCCCTTCTACTCCGAGTTTTCTAAGAGTTTTTATTAGGAATTGATGTTGGATACAGTCAAATGTTTTTTCTGCATCTATTAAGATAAACACATAGTTTTTCTTTTTTAGTCTATTGGTGGAAATAACAATGGTTGATTTAAAAATATATATTATGGGGGGGTCATGGTGTATGGCACACTTCTTGGGTGTGGGACATAATTATAAGAGGGACTTTAACAAATTCAATCAGTAGAACCTAATACTTTGTACCCTCAATGAATCCCAATGTTTATATATAATGTAAATATATACAATGTACATATTTAAATATTTATTTATTATATATTATATTTATTATATATTAAAATATGTATTGTTTGCATATTTTATAAATACATTTTATAAGTATATATTTTTATATAGAAATATATTTTATATATAAATATATTTTATAAATACATTATATATATGTAAAACTAACCTTGCATTCCTAGGATAAACCCCATTTGGCCGTATCATTTATCCTTTTTATATATTATTGGGTTTGATAGGCTAAAAGTTTGTTAGGAACTTTTACATCTGTGTACACGAAGGATCTTGGTCTTTAATAATGTCCATTTCTTGTAATAGCTTTGTCTAGTTTTGGAATTAAGATGATGTTGGAATTAAGCTACTATCTTCTGAAACCGCCCGTGTAGAATTGATAGTGCCTCCTTCACTGTTTGGCAGAACTCAACAGTGAAGGAAACTGGGTCTGGGGTTTTCTTTGTGAGAATTTTTTCCTAAAAAATTACAGATTTAAGTTGCTTAAGGGAAATAGGCCTATTTCTCCTTGAGTGAGCTTTCCTATTTTCAAGAAATTATTCAAAATTTTTCCAGAAATTTTTCCACTTCATCTAAAAGTTGTCAAATTTATTGACATAGAGCTGTTTATAATATCCCTTATTATCCTTCTAATATCTATAGGATGGACAGTAATGCCACATCTACCACCATCCCTACTATTTGTTCTTTGTTCTCTGTCTTTTTTCTTAATCTTTCTGGCTAGAGAGATTCAATAATTTTCTTACTCTCAAAAAAGTAGCGTTTGCTTTAACTGATTTTTCTATATTATCTTTCTGGTTTTTAATGTCATTGATTTCCACTCTTTTATCATTTCCTTTCTTCTGCTTGTTTTGGCTTTAATTTCCTCTTATTTTTCCATTTCTTGTTGTCAAAGGTTATTGATTTCAGAACTTTCTACTTTTCTAATACATCTAATGCTATAAATTTCCTTTTAAAGCACTGCTCTATGGGTAACCCATAAACTGTAATATGTTTTAAATTTCATTCAGTTCAAAGTATTTTCTAATTTCACTTGTGATTTAGAAGTACGTCATGTACTTTCCAAATATCTGGAGATTTTCCAAATACCTTCTGTTATTGATTTCTGATTTAGTCCCACTGTGCTCAGAAAACATATTTTGTATGACTTAAATCCTTTTAAATTGATTGAAATTTCTTTTATGGCCCCAAATACGATCTACCTTGGTAAATGTTCTGTGTGTACTCGAAAAGAATGTGTATTCTGCTGTTATTGAGTGGAATGTTCTACAAATGCCAATTAGAACATGTTGGTTGGCTTGGTGCCTGTGGCTCAAGTGGCTAAGGCGCCAGCCACATACACCTAAGGTGGCGGGTTCAAATCCAGCCCTAGGCCCACCAAACAACAATGATGGCTGCAACAACAACAACAAAAAATAGCCAGGCATTGTGGCAGGCGCCTGTGGTCCCAGCAACTTGGGAGGTGGAGGCAGGAGACTCGCTTGAGCTCAGGAGTTGGAGGTTGCTGTGAGCTGTAATGCCACGGCACTCTACTCAGGGGGATAGCTTGAGGCTCTGTCTCAAAAAAAAAGAACATGTTGGAATTAGGCATGGCTGTTTTTATCCAATCTGACAAAACCTGCCTTTTAACTGACAGAGTTTAGACCATTTACATTTATTGTGACTACTGACATGGCTGGGTTTAAATATACCACCAAGGTATTTGTTTTCTATTTTTTCCAATCTATTCTTCATTCTCTTTTTCCTCATTTTCACTTTCATTTGGATTAAGTCCAGTATTTTTTTAATGATTCCATTTTATCTCCTTTATGGGCTTATTAGCTGTACCTTTGGTTTCTTTAATTTTTTCATTAGAGCTTATCCGTACATCTTAGTCTCAGCCTACTTCAAAGTCCTATTATATCATTTCTTGGGTGGTATAAAAGCTTGTCACAGCACGCTTTCCCTTCACTCCCTCACAATACACTGTCATATTTGCTTTAAAGAGATAATTGTCTTTGCAAAGACATTTTCAAAAACAAGAAGTCTTTGGGATTTATATTCCTATCTGCCTTTTCTGGTGCTTTTCCTTCCTTTATGTAGATCCAAGTTCCATCAGGGATCACTGTCTTTCTGTCTGAAAGACTTCCTTTAACATTTCCTGTAATGATGGTTAGCTGGTGATGAACTCTGTGAGCTTTAGTGTCTAGAAAAGTCTTTATTTCATCTCTCTTTGGTATTAACTCTACTGAAGTTGGTATAGAACTCTAGTTGTGAGAGTTTTTATTTTCACTGCCTTAAAGGGACTGCCCCCTTGTCTTCAGATTTGAGCTGTTCCCCAAAGGGAGTCTCCTCATTCTGACCTTTGTTCTTCTCTATAATATGTCTTTTACCTCTGGCGACTTTTCAGGTGTTAAATTTGACTGTGATGTGCCTTGGTGTAGTGTTCTTCGCTGTCTTCTAATTGAGGTTCATTGAGCTTTTGGATCTGTGGAATTATAGTCTTCAAATTTGAACATTTTCCACCATTATTTCTTTGGATTTTTTATTCTCAGTCTGTTCTCTCAAACGTCAACTCTAGAGGGTCAGTTGAGTATAATAACGTCATGGTTACATCATAAAATGGATTCGGAAATCAGACACCCTGGGTTCAAGTAGCGACTAGGCCACTATTATGTGTATGACCACATGTGAGTTATCTGGCTTCCGAGTCCCACCTTATCCATAAAATAAGCATATCAGAGATATCAACCTGCCTCAGGGGTACTGTAAGGTTTAACGGAGAAAACGTCACTCCCAGTAACAGTAAATACTCAGTGGTAACTGACACACCCAGCAACATCATCTCCTCACATGCCAGCTAACAAAGATGGCAGCCTGTGTCAATCCCCCTGATCTCACGTCCCCAGAGCTATCACCAATGACATGTGTGCCCCTACAGGCCACACCTGAACTGTCTACACACGCTGAAGAGTCTCATCAAGTTCAATAACTGCCAGGAACGTCTCCTCCAGCTCTGAGTTATGCCCTTGCTCCCTAATTCCTTCCTAGTCATCATCCTTTCAATACCATTTTCTCCCAGGCAAGATCAAAATGTCACTATTTTTTTTTTTCAGGTATCCTGGCCTGCCTCCCTCAGAAGGAGCAAATGCTCATTATCCACATCCATTTCAAGTACTCCACGTGCACTGACTCAATTTTGCATTTAGCATAACAATGAAATTCTGAAAGCATACTTTAAAAATCCAAAATGAAATTATCACAAGATAACAGCACAGCAAGCAACGCAGAGCTTTTCTCTACTTAATGTTCTATTGACTTATGTTAAAGCTTTGTTTGCGCTTTTGCCAACCTCTGGGGAGAAATACTCCTTAAGTGCAACCGGCTAAATGAGCTTTAAAACTAAGGGAAGTTTTGTTCCTTTACTGAAAAAGCTATTGTTTGTGAGATGTATTTAGACACTGTTTTGGATATGCCATAGGCAGAACTATATTGGTGAAGTCATCTATATTCTTCTAAATTACATGGACAGAAGAACCTCTCTACTTGATCACCTCCCTACATTGACCACCTTCTTAAGTTGACCCAATTGTTACAGACCAGACATGCACCACAGGTACCTATTAGTACAGCAGGCCTAGTTCCTTATGTTGACCAGCTTGTTACAGTCCCTTGGGTGGCCCATCTATAGAGGTTCTACTGTCCATGCCCTTACAAGTCTTAATAAGGCCACTGCTTCAGTTCCTCTCTTTGAATGCATAGTCTGTATACTGATAAAATACAACACTGGGGGCTATAATTCAGCCCGAGTTACAGCCTAAACACAAAGAGGCTTAGAGACATCATTTTCACAGCTTACAGAGCACTTTCATAGACATTATCTCATCCATTCCTGCAACAAACCTGTGAGCTAAGGACTGACAAAAGAGGAAGTCAATAATATCACGGAAACAAAAGAAAGACGGAGATGCCAAAGAGCGATTCTTTCTTTTCTCTAAGAATAGTTAATGCCAGACGATCTAAATCAATCTCCCAACAGTTTATGTTTGGGAATACTTATCTCTAATGGGCTGCGTCATCGAACTTTGCCTTATTCAGACGGTGATAACGTGCCAGTTATCATGAACCCGAAATTTCTCCACTACCTCTTCCCTGAGAGAAAACTTCTTTGTTACCAACATTTTATTTTGAAAACTTCCAAACATTTGGAAGAGCTTCAAAAATAGCGTAATGAGGCCAGGCACGGTGGCTTACACCTGTAATCCTGGCACTCTGGGAGGCCAAGACAGGTGGACCACCTGAGCTCAGGAGTTAAGACCAGCCTGAGCAAAGCGAGACCTCCTCCTCCTTGACTGAAAATAGGAAAACTAGCCAGGCATTGTAGTCCCAGCCCCTGAAGAGGCTGAGGCAGGAGGATTGCTCAAGCGTTTGAGGTTGCTGTGAGCGACAAGTCTATGGCACTCTACCCAGGACGACAGAATGAGACTTTGTCTCCAAAAAAAAGTATAATAAAGATGATCTTTATGTAGATTCACCAATCATCCATAATTTGTCATATTTGCTTTATACGTGCACACAGATATATCATACATATACATACACATGAATAAAGCAAATATATATTCAATGTATCACTTTGAATTATTACATATATTTGACATAATATATAAATAAATTTTATCAAAAAGTATCCAGTATACTCTGCCCTACTATGAAACTAATTTATAGCTTTCATAGGAAAGCTATAACTGAATTTTAGCCCAGGAATAAGAGGAGAGGGGAGAGGGAGGATAGGGGGAGGAAGGGTGATTGGTGGGATCACGCCTATGGTTCATCCTATAAGGATACATGTGAATCTCTCTAAATGTAGAATATAAATGTTTTAACACAAGAAAACTAAGGTAACTAAGATAACTAGATAACTAAGAAAACTAGATAACTAAGAAAAAGACATGAAGGCCATGTTAACCAGTTGGATGAAAGTATTTCAAATTGTATACAGAAACAGTACACTGTACCCCATGATAGTATTAACGTGCACTGCTATGATTTAATAGAAAAAATAAATTTTATCATGTAGAATGTGTTTTTAAATCATTTAGAAGTATATAGATGGACCATCTGAAAGTTAGTAGCAAGCCTTATGGCAACTGAGTCATAAATACAAAATCTCCTAAGAACAAAACATTCTCTGACAGACACATAATTATCACAATCAGGAAAGTGAACACAGATACAATGTCACAACCTATCATATAGCTCAGGTGGAAATTTTCCCAAATGATGCAATAAATTACCTAACAGCCATTCACTGATGCAGGATGAAATTGGGATCACACACTACACTTAGAAATCAAATCTCTCTAATCTGCTTTAAACAAAAAAAAAAACAGTTCCCCAGCCTTTTAGTCAATAACGACTGACATTTGTTAAGAGTATAAATGCTTATTTTTGGATTCATCCAATTGTCTCTTCATGATTTGACTCAGGTGAAAAACTCTGCAGGCCGGAATGCCATCTAAGCAGACGGGCAGGGACAAGCCAGTGGGGACGTGACACCAATGTGTTCCTCTACCAGTGATGTTGAACTTGACCTCTTGTTTAATGTGTCCTCCATGGTAAAGGCGCCTTTTACCTTCGTAATGAAGTAGCCCCCGGGGTGACACTTTGAAGATACTCTGTTCCCCAGCAATCTTTCACTCACTGATTTTAGCAACTGCTGATCTTCTTACCTGGATCCCTTTATGAATGATTATGGTGGTTGTAAAATCTTCTCTCCCATCATCCTTCTACATTTATTAACTGGGACTCTTCAGAAATATTTCATGACAGCAAAAAGAAACACCCAGGACCACCTTCATGAGGGGGTTAGAGAGGAGAAGGTCCCTGGGGATAAGTAAGGGCACAGACCCCAGACAAGTCAGCAGTGGATACACACAGCTCTGCATGGGCTGCTCGGAAGATGTTTTCTCTCTGGTAGACCCGGTTCAAAGGAATTCCTCCATCCCACTGTGTGTTCTGTGGACGTCTGCCGTGTTCTTTGTTCCAGGATGATGATGGGAAACTGGCACAGGATCTAAAGGAATGGCCTTTTCGAGCTGCATACGGTAACCTCTAACTTCCTCCCTTCAGCAGAGGGAAGATCTCTGAAAACATCAGATTGAGAAGACTGGACCTGGCTGAAAAACCCAGGAGATTATTTGTAAAGTACATGTGGCTCTGAAACTATTTCTAATGGGAGAGAATCTATCGGGGGTATCCAACCTCTCTTCTTTTCTGCTGCCCAGTGGGAGAATAAGTGTTGTCTTGGCCACGGAGTAAATACACAAACACTGATGAAACTTACTCGCAAACAAACAAAAAAAAATGGTCTGTGCATACTTTTCATGATACTCTACACTGCGTATAAGCAAAAACAAGTTCTCACAAAATCAGCATGCAGACACAGGTTGGACACCCGTGGCTGGATCGAGCACCCTACAATTACTCCCTTCCATTCTTTATCTCACATGGCTTCAGTTCAAAAAAGGAAATAGTATTTCTTTCCACTCCTTTATAACTATGTAACTTTAGAAACTTAGGTTGTCTGGGGATCGATCACCTTAATGCCTCGGTGACACCAAACCCAGTGCTTCCAAGATTCAGCCCCTACCACTGATTTTCATTCTACCAAAAAATGTTGGCTCATAGAGTCAAAATAATATTTTAGTTTGATTCAAAAATCATGGTGTAATCCATATACACCCTGCCAAGGGTGTCACTCTCCAATACCATTTTGAAGTGCTTAACCTTATACCTTCTGAGGTGTCACAAAGAAAGCCAAAATCAATGGTTAAAAAAAAATCTCTGCTGTCCTCTCCGTCTACTCACACCCAGAACAGGGCAGCCATGGAAACTGATCAGCACGAGAACATATGGATACACAGAAATAGTCAGTGATCTTGAGTGTGGGTGATTAGAGGAAAGGGGCAGCTATCTAAGACGGAAGGGAAAGCAAGTTTAATCTGGTCAGAAAGACAGGAGTTTGGACTTAGAGACTGAGGTTTGCCCATCAAAAAATGCTCAGTGTCTGGATTCAGAATCCAGAACAGGTATCGATTTGAGTCAGCAGGAGGGACCACAGTTGAAAACGTATCAGCAGCAGCAAAGCCACTTACTCACGCACACTCCTTCCTTGGAAATGACTTTATCTTCTAATTCTACCCCCCCGCCACCGTGAATACTCTCATCTTCCTAATAAGTTCTGCAGGATCAAGAATCAAGAGTTGCACACCGGGGTCATAGGAAATGCTTGATACAATTGGGACTTTACCAATGCCTAACACCCTTGCTTAATGAAGACTACCTTCTATGGGTACCCTGGAGCATCACTCATAATACCTCTTGGAGGTCAACACCAAAGGATGTCTTCATACTGAATTCGTGCAACTATTACAAATCTACCAAGTTCAAGGCACTGTGCTAAGATATACCTTTGGGGAGACACACAAGGTCCTCACTCCATTAGATCTTGCAGTATTTAACTTTTCCCATGCAAAGTCAAAGGTAAATTTGTGCTTTGTGTCATTTGGGGGCATCTCAAGGTATTTGCATATAAAAGTCTTTGTAGTTTGTAGTTTCCTTTCAACTCTGGCCAATAGTCTAAACTACTTACATCAAAGTAGCAATGATATGGTTTCAGGATAATGGCTACTTCTTTTATATCTGTAGAGAAAATGGCATGTTCTTAAAGTTCTTTATCATTAACTTTATTCATAGGCTGACGGTATTGGTAACAAGTTTAATAAATCTTCTGTGCAACAAGAGCTCTGAGGTGAAGTCCTGCTGGCTGTCCCAGGAATACTCATCACTTCGCCCTCTTTTTAAATTTACCTGCACCGTTTCCCATGCCTGAAGCTCTCCTGGTTCCCCTCCCTGTGACCCCTCATCCAAATTATCCAAATTCTTCCTTCTCCTTCAAGGATGAACAGACATCTCCAACTTCATCTAGTCTGTCTCTGAATTGTGATGTCTATACTGCCGCGGTTCTCAACCTGTGGCTTGTAACCCACAGGAACTGTATATTAAAGGCTCACGGTATTAGGAAGGTTGAGAATCACCGCTATCCTGTCTAACCTCCAACCTACATATATATATATATGTACATAAATCTCTAACATATATATAGATATACACACAGGGTGTCCGGAAAGTCACCATGCACAGGGAAAATGGGGGATTGTAGCTAAATGTATCTTTATTTACAAAATAGTCATTACAAACTTTTACAAAAAGGTGGCCAACACGGAGACATTTTGTAACCATTTTGTAAATAAAGGTACATTTAGCTACTATTTCCCATTTTCCCTGAGTAGAGAATATTTTATAACTGTTTTGTAAATAAAGGTACATTTAGCTATAAATCCTCTTTTTCCCCGTGTATGGGTACTTTGAGGATACCCTATACATAATCTCCAGTTGGTTGGTAATATATGTACATCTCTGACTAACTTAATATTCGGGTTTTAGTTTTCTCATGTTTTTCAGTAACTACTTTATGTAAGTTCTTTTGTTTAATTTTTCCTCTACTAAAATATATCAGTAAGCTCCTTCAGGGCAATCCCCACCTGTGATGTGAAGTCCACGTGTGTTCACTAGCACCAATCTATGCAATTTCATGCAGCCGGAAGGCAGACAATATTTGCAAGTGATTGAAATACATCTTGCTATTTGTTGAGTTTCCTAGAATACTTTATACACCTGGTCATGGATAAATGCATCTAGAGGATAATATTGCATGCTAGACCAACATAAATCTGTTGTACCCATAACCTAGCCCTTCAGAGACAGTCCTATTTGGACAAATGAGGGGGAGGTAAAGCTTTTTGCATATTGATATAACTGTTATGGATACCGTACTGCTGTCCTTTCTAATTTAAGGCAACATCCCTAACAAAGATTAGGGAAAAGATCAGGGAGTCATAAATTATTAAGGCAAAGACATGGAAGCTCATAATATTTTGTCCTTCATCTGCTGACCCACAGTAATCAGACCTGGGTCTTTTGTCCCTAGCAGGGGTGATAAGTTCGCACAGAGTGGTAGTTTCTCCCCAAGCTGTCAAAAGACCCTTCAGGCAATAAAACCAACCACTTCTGGCTCATTAGGATCACTCTTTAACAAGATAAGGGGACCCCACCACCTAACCACCTCAGGATTCAAAGTTTCAAACAGCCTGGGAAATACAGAGTTTATAAAGGAGTAATAAAAATGATCAGAAATAAACAGACCGAAAGAAACAAAATAGCATCGCCCGAATCAGGCTTCACTGAAGAGCAGCGTAAAAGGGGTGACGGAACACGATGTGGGCAAGACAGGACAGGAAGGGAACTTATCTCAAAAACAAGCCACAAGGAACGGCCTGTGTGGGCAAAGAGCAAGATGGTGTCACCAGAAGACACATCAGCATCTCTGATTTTTATGCTGAACGGAATCCCAGAATCCCTAGAACAGTGATTTTCAACTGGTGTCCTGTGAGAGGATCTTACGTGTCCTGCAAAAATTTTTAAAGACCATTGATTAAATTATTTTCTGAAGAAGTTCAAAGCACAATAAGTATATTCTTTTTTTTTTTATTTTCTTTAAAAATCAACATAATTTAAGTGTGGTGCAGAAGTTTAACTACAGGTTCAAATGTGTCATGATCAAAAAGGTTGAAAGACACTGCTCTAGAAGCTCACACACACAGAGACACACATATACAGCCACTGTGAATGAGCACTAGGTCAAAGCACTGGTCCAGTGATTACAGCACCAGCCACATACACCAAGCAAGGCTGGCGAATTTGAGCCCAGGCCAGGCCAGCTAAACAACACTGACAACGGCAACCAAAAATTAGCTGGGCATTGTGGCGGGCGCCTGTAGTCGCAGCTACTTGGGAGGCTGAGGCAAGAGAATCGCTTAAGCCCAAGAGCTTGAGGTTGCTGTGATCTGTGATACCACAGCTCTCTACCCAGGGCAACATAGTGAGACTCTGTTTCAAAAATAAATAAGTAACAAACCACGGGGTCCAAGATGCACTTGGACCAAGGGGTCCCATCACCTTGAAATGAAACCAGGAGCTGCTTTTTCCAATGTAAGACTGCTGTTAAAAGGAAGTTTGACGATTTTAAACGGTCTTAACAACAACTGCTTTAAACTCAGAAGACACTTAGTGTGGCAGGAAGGAAGCGGGAGTTCGGGAGGGAAGCTTAATGAACCGGGCTCTTTGAGGCTTCCTTTGAAATCATCTGGCATCATTCTTACCTTCCTCCTGCAAAATAAAGCCTCAAAGTAGGGGAAGGCACAGGTGGAAGAGACAACAAATCGGGCCTATTGAGAAACAGAGGTGGATCTGCTAAGCGCAGACGCATTTAGAAGGAATCTAAGTTTTGTTTCCCAGCCACCAAAAATAGTTGGATGGATTTGTGCCAAAATGAGAAATAAAAGCGGGTTCTTTCCTCCCGGCACCCTGCGGAGTTGCCTTTGAAGTCACATGTGCTCCACAGGGCACAGATAGAAACAAAACTCAAGGTCTTTTAAAATTGTATTGTGCATGCTTTGGTATGAGGCAGTGTCCTTCAAACATTTACATAAAGTCATTTTATTTTCAGCTGCTTCTTTAGATATGCTGAACTTTTCTTTTATGCCCTGGAATTTAAATCCATGCATCCCTCTGGTTATACCTTCTGGTCCCAGAGACAGCCTCGGGGACTTGGCCCGGTTGCCTGGATCTGGTTCAGTGCTGCCTGGATGGACGGGATGGAGACTGACCCTCCTCAGCCACCTGGCAAATGCTGGCTGGCACCGCAGCCTTCTGGACTCCCCCATCCAGCTCCCTGGGAGGCCTCAGGCCCTCCTCAGCTCACCATTCTGCCTTCCTGGGCCTATGGGATGAAGTGCAGCTGTCTCTCCTTCATGCCTGCTACCCCACATAGAAGGCAAGAAAAATATCACAGGCGGAATAGTAGTAATTGTGTTGCTGGTATATTTCAGAATGAATCCATCCTCAAAATCAGGCATTTCTTGGTAAGCCTCATTACAACCATAAGCATAGAAATATTTATATTGTGTGCTTTGTTTTGTTTTCTACCTGGGTATTGAGCTTAGGGGATGGATATCCCCTAAGCCAGTATCCCTTAACTAGACACTAAAAGATTAGAGAGAGAAACATAAGCATTTCATATTCTGAAATGCATTAATTCACCCACTGTTGGTTTCAAATCCCTTTATTTTAAAAGGACTTGTTCTGTAAAATTTAGCCACATTCAAGGATCCAGAAAGCCACACGTGGCCCCAAGGCTGCAGATTCCCCACCCCTACAAGAAAAATCAAAATAGTAAACTTTCAGTCAAGAGATGTAATCACACAGTATCAGCTTCCCTTTCTCCAGAAGGGAAGCTATAACTGAAAGGAATTGGAAAGACAAACTAATCCAATTTCTTGAAGAGGAGGAAACTGCTGGCTGCCTGAAAGTTAATGCCTCAGACTAATTATCAAAGAGACACAAAAGCCAGTTAGAAGGAACTGCCACTCACCAAAGAGGGGACAATATTAATATCAAAAACAATGACTCCAACTGATTCAAACACATCAAGTCTATAAACTCATTGGTCTGTGATGAGTTGGTAAGACGTTCCTTCCACTCCCTTCCCTCCCCGCAAAAATGTAAGTTGCTAGAGCCATAATTTGTTGCTCAGAAAATAGATAAATATTATAAAAGACTGAAAAATGCATGCAGCTTTTTCCTTTCAAATAATTACTTCAGGATAACTAAATAACTGATGATGGAAAAGGCATCCATATTAAAGAATCCCAACTAATCAATGCAGGAAAAATGGTAGACTTCGAAAATGTCCATTTTGTGACATCAATAGTTGCAAAATTCACGAAGTGAAAGGCTGGTGCGGAACTCGACGGAGCATGGACCAAGCCAACCGCTAAATCTTCCAATCAATCTTAACCTTACCAAAACTGGGAGAAGTGCAGGCTCTGTCTCTCCCAAAGAGATGTGCTGCCATGTACGGAACACCACCTAGGAAGGGTTCTTGCCAGGAAAAAACGAAAAACTGAGCCAGAAAATAATCAGCCTCCTGATCCATTTACAGGGACTGCAGGGAAAGAGGAATGAGTGAAATGACACCACGAGGAAGCAACTGGCCAAATCAGCATCCTCTACGGAAAATAAACTGGTTTCTCCAACAAATAAAGGGAATAAAAAAGAAGGATGTGCCAGAGGCCTGCTGCAGACTTAGACACACTTACGAGACAAAGCTGTCAATTCCATACGTGCGCGTGTACTTTGGCCCCTAAATTGACCAACTATTAAAACAAACAAACAAACAAACCTTCATAATTGCAAGGGAGAAGCAATAAAATGTGAATAGAGACTGTGCTAAAAGAAAATGAAGGAATGAGTATTAACTAAGTAGCAGTGTTTAGTCGTAGTTATATGTACAAGCACTTATTTATTAGGAATGGATGCCTAACTATTTTGCTGTGAATTTTTTTTTTTTTAGTCTTGGGATTTTTTATTTCAATAGATTTAGTGGGTTTCTTGTTTGTTTGTTCTTGTTGTCATATGGATCAACTACGCAATGCTGAAGTCGGGGCTGTTGGGTACTCATCCCCAGAGTGGTGTATGATGCGCCCGACAGGTAATTTTCAGCCCCTGCCCCCACTAGCCTCCTTCTTCGTTCCAATGTCCATCACACCAGTTTATGATGGTACATACCCAGCGTTCAGTTCCCACCTACAAGTGAGAACGTGTGACATTTGTTTTTCCAACCAGAACTTTTGTTTTCCAAGGGAAGCGAAAGACTCAGGACTAGAACCTGCTCTTACCATACCAAGCACACTTTTCATTGTAACCAAATTGAAAGGAAACATGAATGATGAACTTTTTTTTTAAGTTCTTCACAACAGGAACCCCCCCACTTGGGTTCTCTCTTTCCACTTACTTTCTCTTGAAATAAAATACCAAACTAGAAACCTGTGCTCTTTTAGATGATCTTTCAAAAGTGAAGGGGAAATAATCACTTTCTCAGAGAAAGAAAAGTTGAGGGAATTTGCCACCTTATACACCTGCCTTGCAAGAAATGTTAAAAGAAGTTCTTTAGAGGAAGAAAATGATGAAGGTCAGAAACTGGGGTCTACCTAAAGAACATGTATCAAGAAAGGAGTAAGTAAAATAAAAACATCTCTTTTTTGTATTTTAATTGATCTAACAAATAGCATTTTGTCCAAAACAATAACAGAAACAATATATCCAATTATGTATGCTGCTATCTATCTAAGTATGTTTTCATATGTGTGTGTTTATATGTACATACCCACCTAAACATGCTTATATACAAGTGAAATAAATGACACCAGGGATAAGAGAGAGGAACTGGAACTATTTTGTTATTATAAGGTACCCACACTACCCACAAAGTAGCACAGTGTGATTTAAAAGAGAACTTAGATTAGTTGTAATGTATATTGCAAACCTCAGGGCAACCTCCAAAAAAAGTAAGGAGGAAAAAAAAAAAAAGGAAATATAACTGATAGGCCAAGGAAGGAGAGAAAAATGGCCACATAAAACCATAAAAGGCAGAAAAAAGAATGGAGGACAAAAAGAACAAGGGCAGAAAACAGCAGTGAATATGGCAGAGATTAATCCAACTACATCCACAATCACCCTGAGTATCAATGGTCTCTGAGTAAGTGCACAAGTTGAAAGATATTGCTGGAATAGATAAAAAATATAACCCAACTAGATATGATCACAGAACACAGAAACATCTTTTTTCTCCCTACCAACTATATATTCTCTACAAGCAACTCACTTTATTTTTTATTTTAGGGAATTTTCCTTTTTTTCTTTCTTTTTCTCCTTTTATTATTATAGGTGTATAACAGTTGTATATCTTTATAAGGTAAATGTGTTGTTTTGAGACAGGCGTACAGTGTGAATTAATCCAATCACAGTAACTGGGGTGTCTATCGCCTTAGGAAATTTATCATTTCTTTATGTCAGGGACATTCCAATTCCACCCTTTGAGTTATTTTAAAGTCCACGCCAACTCATTACTGATTACAGTCACTTTGTTGTGCTATCCAATGTTGTCCGTTCTAACTATCTAAATATATTTTTAGACCCATTCACCATCCCCACTTCACCCCCTCCCAGCTACTCTTCCAGTCTCTGGTAATCAACATTCTACTCTCTGTCTTCATAAAATTAATTTTCTGGATCAATGAATTGTGGTGTATGTACACCATGGAATATTATGCACCTTAAAGAAAGATGGAGACTTTATCTCTTTCATGTTTACATGGATGGAGCTGGAACATATTCTTCTTAGCAAAGTATCTCAAGAATGGATGAAAAAGTATCCAATGTACTAAGCCCTACTATGGAACTAATTTATAGCTTTCATATGAAAACTATAACCCATTTATAGCCCAAGAATATGTGGAAAGGGGAGAGGGAGGAGAAGAGAGGGGAGAGAAGGGGAAGTATGGGTTCAGGGAGGGTGACTGATGGGACCATACCTATGGTTCACCTTACAAGGGTACACATGAATCTTTCTAAATGTAGAATATAAATGTCTTAACACAATAACTAAGAAAATGCCATGAAGGCAATGTTAACCAGTTCGATGAAAATATTTCAAATTGTATATAAAACCAGCACACTGTACCCCATGACTGCACTAACATACACAGCTGTGATTTAATAAATAAAGAAATAAAATTAATTTTTTTTCCATTTATATAGTCTTACTCTGTTACCCTGGGGAGAGTGTCACGGCATCATTGCTCACAGCAACCTCAAATTCTTGGGCTCAAGCAATCCTCTTGCCTCAGCCTCCTGAGTAGCTGGGCCTACAAGCCACTACACCTGGCTAGGTTTTCTATTTTTAGTAGAGATGGGGTCTCACTCTTGCTCAGGCTGGTGTCAAGCTCCTGAGCCCAGGCTATCCGCCTGCCTTGGCACCCCCGGAGTGTTAGGATTACAGGTGTGAGACACTTCACCCAGCCAGATCAAGTATTTTTTAATATTAACTCCTACATGTGAGTGAGAAAGTGTTATTTGTTTTTCTGTGCTTGGCCTATTTCACTTAGCATAATGTTCTCCAGTTCCATCCATGTTGTTGCAAACAGCAAAATTTCATTCTTTCTGTGGCTGTATAATATTCCATTGTATACATGTACCATAATGGCTTTATTAATTCATCCACTGATAAACAAGGCGGATTCCAAATCTTAGTTACTGTGAATAATTCTACAACAAACATGTAAGAATCAATGTCCTTTTGATACACTGAATGCACCCCTTTGCAGTAGGATTGCTGGGTTGATGGTTCTATTTTTAGCCTTTTGAAAAACCTCGGTGCTGTTCTCCATAGTGGTTGCAAAAGGAAAAATAAAGGAGCCAATTAAATCCCAAGTTCAAGAAAATAAACAATAAAAATTAGAGAAGAAATCAATAAAACTGAAAACAGAAAATCAATCCAGAAAAATCAATGAAAACAAAAACTCATTCTTTGAAAAATAAATAAAATCAATAAGCCTCCTAGCCAAGCTAAGAAAAAAAAGAAAATAGACACACATTAGTAATATCAGAAATGAAAGGGGGATGTCATTACAGATGCCACAGCCATTCCAGGATAATAAATACTGTCAACAATTTTATGCCCACAAATTCAATAACCCAGATGAAACAGACCAATTCCTTGTAAGACCAGCCTCAGCAAAGCGATATCCGGTCTCTACTGAAAATAGAAAAACTAGCCAGGCTTTGTGGCAGGGGCCTGTAGTCCCAGCTACTCCCCGGGAGGCTGAGGCTAGAGGGTCACTTGAGCCCAAGAGACTGAGATGGCTGTGAGCTATGATGATGCCATGGCACTCTACCCAGAGCAATAGAGTTAGATTCTGTCTCAACAAAAAAAAAAAAAAAAGAAATTATTCTGATTCGCTACAAACGCTTTCAGAGGATAAAAGCAGAAGGAGTAATTCTTAACTCATTCTATGACACCAGCATTACCCTAATAGCAAAACCAGACAAACAGTGACAGTGTGTATCCCTCCCCCCGCCCCCCAGTTAGGTCTCAGTGGGCTTATACTTTGCTCACTGGAAGTATGTTCCCTGTAACAATAAATAAGCAGAAATAATAAAACCAAACCAAAAAACAATCCACAGAACAAATAAAGGCAATGAGGGGCGAGAGACAGCATTCATGTGTTGTTATTTTGTAATCCGTGCAGAACCTCTGGTGTGTGTGACAGATCATGACACAGAAAACTGACCTCAAGATTTGAAACACAGGCACCATCTTTTTTCTCCCCACCAAACTGGTCATTTCTTCCAACCACTAAGTTTGAGAGAGGGAACAAGGAGAAGTAAAAAAAAAAAAGAAGATGAAGCTTATCTGGCAAGAAACTGGGTCCCAGGGCCCCTTGGCGCCTGTACTCAAAAAGAAGTTGGCAAAATTTCCTGCTCTTTTAATTTTCGTATGGTCAATGGGTGACTTTGTGTCTACTTTTTCCAGAAGGAGAAATACATCTTTTGTTTTTTTAGTATATATGCACATACGTACGCACATTATTTATATTGAGATATAATTCTAATAACATAAAATTCACCTTTTCAAAGTATTTACTCTAGGCTCGGTGCCTATAGCTCAACCGGCTAAGGCGCCAGCCATGTACACCTAAGGTGGCGGGTTCGAATCCCCAGCTGGGACCCACCAAACAACAACGATGGCTGCAACCAAAAAATAGCCAGGCGTTGTGGCGGGCACCTGTGGTCCCAGCTACTTGGGAAGGCGGAGGCAGGAGACTCGCTTGAGCCCAGGAGTTGGAGGTTGCTGTGAGCTGTAATGCCACGGCACTCTACCTAGGGGGACAGCTTGAGGCTGTCTCAAAAAAAAAAAAAAAAAACAAAGTATTTACTCTAGCCAGTTTAGTTACTAAACTTTAGTATATTCTCAAAGTCATGCAACCATGACCACTATATAATTCTAAAGCATTTTCATCACCAGAGAAAGAAACTCTGTACTTACTAGTGGTCACTCCCCGCCAGCCTCAGTGTATACGGCCGGCACCCTGACCACTGAGAACAGGCACCGAGCCTCCAACTTCACTCTTTACCAGCTTTCTGGTTTTTTTTTTTTTTTGAGACAGGAGCCTCAAGCTGTCCCCCTGCATAGAGTGCTGTGACATCACAGCTCACAGCAACCTCAAACTCCTGGGCTCAAGCAAGTCTCCTGCCTCAGCCTCCCAAGTAGCTGGGACCACAGGCACCCGCCACAACGCCTGGCCATTTTTTTTTTTTTCTGGTTAAAGCTGTCATTGTTGTTTGGCGGGCCCAGGCTGGATTTGAACCCACCACCTTGGGTGTACGTGGCTGGCGCCTTAGCCACTTGAGCCACAGATGCTGAGCCTACCAGCTTTCTTTCAGTTTGATTCTTTGAAAGCTGCAGCCCTCACATCATTTATCTCAGTAGAAGCTGTTACTTCAAAAATCCTGGTAAGAAAGCCAGGTAATGTTTTTAACAAAACGAAATTACTGGTTAAGTCACAAAAAAGGGAAAAGAGTACTATACCTTAGGAGCCTGCATGCAGTGGAGGGTTGTTTACTATGGGGGAAACGTAACCTGCTACAACTTCTCTGTCATCTCCAAGCAGTGGAGGACGTAGGGGCAGTTCACAGATGGAGAAGAACATGAGTCCTGAAGCCAGACTCTATCTTAATTCTACTGCGAGCTCTGTGACTCTGAGTCACGTTATTCTCTTCTCTGTGCATCAGATCCTCCTCCTCTTAAAATGGGGAGGAAAAAAAATCAAGCACATTCATAGAGTTATAAGGATATTTTAGTACCCTATACCTATTAGCCATTATTAGTAGTAAAGATCCCATCATCTTAACCCTAGGGGTGTGGTTTACAAAGAAACACACATCTCAAAATAATAGCAGCCCAGGGCTTAGATGGGTGACGTGGCCATCGTGGCAAGACGTCCGATTCTCCTGGGTGGTTTCCTGGAATCCCAGAGCTCAGGGTGTCCCAGTTAGGGAACCCCAGATGCTCACGGTCATCTTTGTCCTGTGTACAATTCACTTTCAGTCCACAGACCTGAGCATATACCTAAGATAAATTTCAAATAGGTACCAAATTTTCCGTGCCACAAAAAAGAAAATAAAAAGACTCAATCAAGTGATGTTCTACTCTCCTAGAGAAAAAGCTGCTTCCTAAAGACAGGGTATTCTTTTGCTGCAGTGTCTGTTTCCAGGTCATTTAGCAGCAATGTTAGAAATACTCGGTAATGCTAGAGGCACTTTTTCCCCAGAATTTCCTGCACATGTTTCACGAAGAGACACCACTCAATCTATGTAAACCCATATTGCAGACAACTTTTGGTTTCTCCTAAATTTAAAATAAAGAAATGTCCTTCTGCCATATAAGACATTTTTCAGCTTGCCTTCTCCTGTGGTCACAGCCTGCATGAGAAATTTCTTTAGATTTTTCAAACCTGGAAGTTGGAGTAAATAAGATGTGAGCACCGGAGGCTGAGATTCACTAGATGTGTTATTTAAACAGCTCTCTAGATGGGCAAACACGGCAGCTTGATTAAGAGATGCATACCTTGATCATCTGTCATCCACATGTCTTTAAGCCCTGAGGGGTAGTTTGTGCCAGATTTAGGAGACACCACTCAATCTATGTAAACCCATATTGCAGACAACTTTTGGTTTCTCTTCCAAGGGCGGCTGTGTTTTCTACTGCTGATGCCTAATTATCCAGGTTTGGCCAAGTTTCCATTCAAAGATGACCTCCTACCAGCTAGAAAGCTTCTAGAACATTTTCCATTTTACCTTCACAACTATTCCAACAATGGCGTGTGTGTGTGTAGCAACTGAAAATTACTTTTTGGGATGGAGGGACAGAGTTACATTCTGTTGCCCCGGCTGGAGGGCCATGGCATCAGCCCAGCTCATAACAACCTCCAATTCCTGGATTCAATAAATCTTCCTGCCTCAGCCTCCCAAGAAGCTGGGACTACAGGCGCCTACCATAATTCTCAGCTAGTTTTTCTATTTTTTTTTTTTTTTTTTTTTTGAGACAGAGCCTCAAGCTGTCCCCCTGGGTAGGGTGCTGTGGCATTACAGCTCACAGCAACCTCCAACTCTTGGGCTCAAGCGAGTCTCTTGCCTCCGCCTCCCAAGTAGCTGGGACCACAGGCGCCCGCCACAATGTCCAGCTATTTTTTTTTTTTTGGTTGCCCCCATCATTGTTGTTTTGGCGGGTCCGGGCTGGGGATTCGAACCCACCACCTTAGGTGTACGTGGCTGGCGCCTTAGCCGGTTGAGCTATAGGTGCCGAGCCGAAATTTGTTTTCTATAAACAGGAATGATCTAACCAATAATGGGGTCCTACATGGTGTATGCCTTCGGTGTTCAGCATCTTTTTAAGGCAGATATAGTTATTTTAAGTAAATTATATTCAGCAAATATCTGAAAGTTATGGTACATGGTTACTTTGAATTCTATTGTGATTTTTGGCAGATTTTTAAGTTTCCCAGAAATGTAACAGAACTTTGAAATTCTATCTCCTATGGAATAAAGTTAGGTTAAAAAATAAACCAAAAGATGCAAGGAGCCAGGAGGCTGCACATTTTGAAATAAAATGGCACTTTAACTATGAGATCCTTTAACACTCACAATGAGAAGAGATGCCTCCGGCAACAATGACAAAAATCTGGATCTAGATAGCATGGGGAGTCAGATAAAACCCAAGGAGGTAGCTAAAAAGTTTTTAAAAATCAGAATTTTCTAATTCCAGAATAGGAAAAAAAGATGACTTATTTGTAAATGAAGAAGTTGATAATAGAAAACGGCAACTGTGAAGAAGTTAAGGTTGGTAATGACAGGCAGCAATTGAAAGGAAGAAAAGTGAATTGAGAAAACTGAAAGAAAATTTGGACTGCGGCTCACTCCTATAATCCCAGTAATTTGGGAGGCTGAGGCCAGTGGATCACCTGAGCTCAGGAGTTTGAGACCAGCCTGAATCAGAATGAGAACCACCCAACCCTCCAATGCACCAAAAAT
Source organism: Galago senegalensis (assembly GCA_963575145.1). Taxonomy (NCBI): domain Eukaryota; kingdom Metazoa; phylum Chordata; class Mammalia; order Primates; family Galagidae; genus Galago; species Galago senegalensis. The sequence goes on from CAUYTI010120284.1 coordinate 22,027, forward strand.
AGAGAAACTAGGCTGGGTGGTGGCTCATGCCTGTAATCCTTGCACTCTGGGGAAGTTGGGGCAGGTGGATTGCTTGAGCTCAAGAGTTAGAGACCAACCTGAGCGAGAGCGAGACTGCAGCTTCACAAAAGAGAGAGAGAGAAAAGAAAGAAAGTAAGAAAGTAAGAAAGAGAGAGAGAGAAAGGAAGGAAGGAAGGAGGGAGGGAGGAAGGGAGGGAGGGAGGGAGGGAAGGAAGGAAGGAAGGAAGGAAGGAAGGAAGGAAGGAAGG
>CAUYTI010120288.1:0-16014 GCA_963575145.1 Galago senegalensis
GTGCAGGTGTATGCGTGTTGGGGGGATATGTGTGTGGAGGTGCATATGTGTATGTACGGGTGCATGTGGGTGCATGTGTATGTATGGGTGCATGTGGGTGCAGGTGTATGCGTGTTGGGGGATATGTGTGTGGAGGTGCATGTGTGTGTGGGTGCATGTGCTCCTCGCCAATCCTCAGACACAAGAGAAATTGTGATTTTCATTGCTACTCCCTAAGGCTGGGGGAGTTGTGTGGTGCTTAGCCAGAAACAAACCATGATGCTCTCCAAGAAAACAGGTGTTCTGCACCAGGAGAGACATGAAAATGTTGGTGAAGAATTGGTGCTTGGTGCCTGTACTGGTGGGTGGATCACAGACACTTTGTAGAACACTTAGAAGCCAGGACAAGCCCTCACCTCTGACACAGAGGACAACGGGAATCTAACCCTGTCTGCTCAAGAAAGCGGTAAAAATAAATACCCTGCAAAGCCAGGCACCAGGAGAGCCTGTCCAGTGTTATAACCCGGTGAAATCTGACTTGAAGTTAGTTTATTTTACTGTGAGACCGCATCTGAATGTGTCAGGAATGTCACGTCATAAAAAGGCAGATAACGGCAGTGGTGAGTAAAAGGCCTTATTGTTGGAGACAGTGTCGAATCCAGCGGCAATCTGCAACCTGGGTTTACGCATTCTGAACAGATAAACAAGATAACCTTTGGCAGAAGGTGCCGCTGTTACTCACAGTCATGGAGTTCTTTACCACGCACGGCCCACATGTGGAGAACGTTTGCCCTCCTCGGTCATTTGGCTTAACTGCACCAGAAATGAATCTTTCACTGCCCTGTTCTCAGATTCACGAGTTTGATGCATGGCCCCGTTCTTTATTTTTCCTCTTAACTTTCCGCGAGGGAGTCTTCCAGGGTGCCCACGCTGATTGATGGTGCTTCCCGGCGACAGTGCACGGAGTGAGAGCGGGCAGCTTTATGACTCGGGGAGCTCTGGGAACACGTCCAACCACTTTGATTTTGTTTCCTTTGTTTTTTGCTGTCTTCTGAAGTTTGAGCTTACTTTCCTACTTTATTTGACGTTGTCATGTAGAGAACCACCCTGTGTCTTAATCTCGGACACTCACGCCCACCTGGGCGAGCCATTGTGGGACACTGGCACTGGTGGCTCCTCTGCGCTGTGGGCTTCGTGGGGGCTCCAGTCGTCGTCTCAGGGTCTCCAGTGCCGAGTCTCGCCGACCTCAGAGAGGCTCAGCGTGTCTCTGCTTCTACTGGGGACTTGCAGCTGTGCCCACGTGCGCGTTCACCTGCTCCACTGCGCAGTGACCGGCTGCACTCAGGCAGGCGCTATGGAGAATTTGCTGAACCGTCAGGGGTGATTTTAACAATCAGATGGCTGATTTCCTTGTGCTTGATTCTTCTACCCGCTAAGTTATCGTTCACTAATGCTACCATTCTCATTGCCATATTCCTTGCTAATTAAAGATGTACTAGGTGTTCCTGTAGTCAGTAGGTTGGGAGATAGAGCAATCGGCTGTCTGTACCCTGGAACAAACTAAGTCCCAGCGGTGTAACTAAGACCCGAGTTACTTTCTCCTCTCTCCTCCCTTCCTTCCTGCTCAAAATCATCCATGTCATTTTCTTCACCAAGAGCCATCAAATGCTGCATTTCGGAGCCTCTCTGTGCCTGGAGCCAGAAAGCCAGATGTGTTCTCACCTGTGCAGTTAATGTTGCCCCAAAGTTATTTCTACCTTGTAAAGATAAGAATAATAAACCATGGTGCTGATACTCACTGCCCTCCGCTCATGGAGAGTCTGGATAGTCGCCCCCTCAAACCTCTTTCTGAGGTCCACACACATTCAGGGGGCAGATCTTCCCCTTTCTCAGAATCCCCCCTGTGGACCAAAGCTTTAAATTATGCATCGGTCAGCTGAAAATCAATTGGGAAATGGATCAGTAACTTCATTTCCTTTAACGTTAAATGATTCATGAAAAAATGTAGAATATGGTTTTAGTTATGTCTGGCTTTGTTTTGTGGTGATTTCCAGTTAAATGAGTTATTTGGCTATCGGTTACCATGGGTTGAGTATACTCAAGTAAGCAGCCACTTCTGAAGTTTCTGGGTCTAAATGGACTCATCTTGGTGTTACTTTGCTTTCTTTTGAAGAGAGTCAATTCTTTACCGAGGGATGTCTGTTTATTAGTGTGAATTAGTGTATCCGTTTGACTATGTCAAGTAAAGATAAGAGATATTTCAGAATGAGAAGGCGATACCTTTGATGGTAATTATTGACTTATCTCTGTGTACTTCCTGCTGCTGTGGAGAGACGGTGAAGCCTCTCCCTGGGGCTCTCCTGTGAATTCTGTGTTTACACCTGTCACTACAGGGAGTGACTGTGGACTCTCAGGAAATGCTATGCTCGATTCTGTCATACCACTTTCTGTTAGCCATAAAGTTTGAAATACTGTTTGTGGTTTTGCTTGTTTATTTACCTCCTCCAGATCCTACGGAGTCTTTGTTTGTGTCCTCCTCCTACCCGCCTCTCCACCCTTCACAAAAAATTAAACAAGGTTCTCAACATCAAGGACTCAGAGAATAAATGGAGAAACAGACTTGTGAAATAACCGGTACTACCACCACCAACTAGAGTGTGCTGCAGACATGATTAAGCTGCGTTGTCATAGAAGGAGAAGGGGCAGAATTTGCTCTGAGTGACTCTAGGGTGTCTGGAGCCCCGGGCTCTACATACACAGGCAGGAGGGCTCCAGGCAGGCGTGGTTGGGAGCTGGGGTGAAGATGAGCTAAATAGTCCCAAGAGAAGGAACAAAATGGATATGTTTCGAGTTAAGAATAAGAACATAAATAATCATCATTGCTTTTGCATTGAATCTTCACAGGCAGGTTTAATTAAAAACTCTCCATTTTAATTTTTGTCTAAGCCTCATAGCAATGGCTTGCAATGTAGATGATGAGGAATAGATACAGCTTTGGCATTTTATCAGTGATTTCAAATCCTGTAACTTCCGCTGAAGGGATTTAGGAACACATGAATAACTTAGTGTTCCTGTAACTGCTGTGGGTTACATTTGGGAGAAATGGCCCCTCCAGAGAAAGCTGATCAGTGCTGCTTCCCAGGAGTCAGAAGAGCATAAAACATGTAACTCAGGGTAACATGTATCTCAGGGTAACAGTTACTCAGTAGTAACTTATTCTAGAAGTGACTACTCCTAAATAATAACAATATTCTCAAAAATGGGATGACAAATGGATTTGATCTGGGTAACGCACGGCTTTAGAAGGGAATGTGGGGTGAACTAGTCAGGTGCTCCCCCGATCCCTGTGACCCGTGGGACCCTAGAACCAGACAATGAGCTGACGTGGCTTCCTGATCTAACACTAACCCCGAGAATTTAGACGGACACTTCTTATGGTACTTTCTACAGTGTGGTCTTGGATAATTTACTTAATGCCCTGGAGGGGTGGCTTTCTGTCTTGTAAAATGGAGGTTATGATATCTGATGGAGATGAGGGAATGAGACCATGTCTGTAAGAAGGAGCCATGTCGCCTGCCCAGCACCATGCTGCTGGTGTGGTGGCTGAGGGCACGTGCCATGCGGGAGGCAGAGCAAGCACATGTGTGTGACCCAGGAGTCGATGGTGTCAGGGCAGGGCCAGGGTTCCATCTGATGGCTCTCAGTCCAGGGTTCTTCCTGTCACGGCATGTTGGTGGGTTTCCTGTTGCTCTGTGTTGGAGAAACGGACCCAGAATACTGCTGTGTTTGCAGTTTGCCGCGGAACATGACCACTCAGGAGAAGCATATTCGCGGCCCATCTGCTTTTGTGGTGGAAGCTGTAAATACAGAAGGAGATAAATGACTTCCCATTAATCTGTGAGGAGTACATTCCTTTAGAATTCTGAGGAGTATCTGTCAGTTCATACTGAATCCTACACTAATTCACTAATGATTGGAGAATTCCTGAGAGAGGGCTAAATTGTGCAAACGAGAAGCCGTGAACATTAAAAAGCAACATTATAAAATCAGGAATGTGGAATTCTGAGATGAACTTGCTTTATTTATTTTGACAAGGGTGGTTTACTTTCTGTAACTCATAATAAAGCACCACTGTAGAGCAGCAAATGTGCTAAGGCTGTTTTATTAAAGTGATAAAGCCCGAATGGGCGGCCTCGCTAAAGCCCACTGCCAGTAAATTGTTGCTAAAGATTGAGTTAAAGATGCCAGGTTACTGTATTTTTTATTGTCTGTATAAAATCCTATTTAGAATAATGTGGCTTCGAGAGAACATCCAGGAATCGATGGCTATGCTCTTTCCCTACTTGTGTTTTGAATGAAAACATTTTTTTTAAATAGCTAAACAATTCCAAGCAGACATACTTTTTTGGTTATCAAAATATTTGCTTGATCAAACTGGGACCAGGTCCACAGGAAAGCTCCAGGCTGCAGAGAAAAGCCTGATCCTTGGGGGGCCTTGTGGGCACAAAGCTGAGGTGCGGGCAGCAATGAGGTTGGCAGGTGGATGCGGAGGAGCAGCTGGCCCACCTGCTCATGTCCTGCCTGCTAGCGGGTTTTACATGCTGGAATGCAAAGCCCAGGAGGACATGGCTTCCGTCCTACTCATCTCTGTATTCCCAGACCTTAGACAAGTGATCAGAATATAGTGGGCACTCAATAAATACTTTCTATTAATAAGCGGATGATTGTGTTGCAGTGGAAAATAATCAGCTTATATGTTTTATTCCAGAACATTTAACTGCTCAGAACTAGCCTTGGAAGAGTAAGAAGATAACTGGGCCCACACAAGAATGAGTTTTGTGTGGGCAAGAGGACAGGTATCTAAAAGCAAAGGATGTTTTTGAAAGAGTTTTAGTAACTGAGCATGAAATTTAAACTAGCCATCATGGCAAATGAAGATTAGAGCATGGTGATGAATAATAAGAACTTACAAAAGGCAATGGATTTGTAGTCTTGAGAACATCAAAATATTGATGTAAGATTATTAGAGGAGAAAATTAGGGAGGATGGTGTGGTGTTTGGAGTGAGATTTCTGAAATTAAGAAATCAAAAGAAGCTAAATTACAGGAAAATGGAGTGCTCAGGCTTGGGAAGCTGAGGATGTAAAATTCTGGAGAAGAAGTCAAGGTCTGAAAACTCCAGGTGCTTTATGGGGTCACCTCCTGAAGCTGAGGTTCCCAAGGGTGGACACAAGGAGGGGGCTGTGAGTCAGTAAGCTCAGGGTGCTGTATGGGTCACCTCCTGAAGCTGAGGTTCCCAAGGCTGGACATGAGGAGGGGGCTATGAGTTAGTGGTCATGCCTGACCTTGACTGTCCCCCGGGATCACACCTGTGCTGTTATTCTTGTGTGTGTAAGGATGCTCTAAGTGGTCCCTCTGTCTTCCTGCCTGCCTATCCCACCCCAGAGTTTCATCCTTCTACAATGCAAGTGGGATGTACCATCAAGTCCCTTTTCAATTCCGTTAGTCTTCACAACTTTCAAACTGTTTTGATTCCTTTGCTTTGCAAAAGCTGTCACCTCTGCCTATTCACTTTCTCAACATTGTCTCTTAAGTGTTTTCTCTACTCAGCTTGGTACAGGTGACAATGACGAGATGTTACGTGCCAGGCCAGGTGACTTTGCACAGGGATCCCTCTATTTGGAAGAAGCATTCCTTGCCTGTTTTTTTTGTGTGCAGTGAACCCTGATTATTCTAAGCTTCAGTACTTTCCTCTTCCTTGAAGACTTCTTTGATGTCTGCAGTTATATATTCTAGTTTTGTCCCTCCTTCATTTTTTACTTATTTTACTTATCACACATACTGTCATAATTTGTCTTTTTTTCTTCTAGATGATAGTAATCTTAAGGAAATGGAAAAAAGTTAATCTTAAATAAATATATATATATGTTTCACTAAATGAAGCATGAATAAATGGAAAACCAACTCAATAAACTCGTTACAAGTTAATAGTGACTGTTGTATTCTAAGCACAGCCAGAGACAGTAGATAGTCCACTGTTTGTTTACTGTTAGTAGGAGCATTATTGCTTCTCACTGTTCAAGAATAATAGAATTCTGACATTTCCTTAGAAGATATTGTGGTGCATATAAATATAGGCCATTGCCACAAAATGTCTTTTATCTTCCTGTCTTGGCTCACTTCTTTGGACCAGAGTTATCCAGCAGAATTGGTCATGAAAAATGTTTTTTGCAACCCACCAGCTTCATAGAATGGAAGTAAAAAAATTGATCAAGGGCAAGGTATAGTAACAGCAAACTATTTGGAGCTCTTTCACTGTTAGCAAAAATGCAGCTTATTGAATTAGGCACACTCGAAAAAGAAATATAATGAAAGTAAACCTTTTAAAAGTGTTTAAATAATTTAAAGGTACAAGTTATAAAGAGGAAGTTCATTATGAGGGCTATTAATGAGAAGATTATCGTGTTTTGTGAGGAGCCGCTGAGCAGGCGATCAGCTTACATTCCATTAGTATCTTTCTTTGGTGTTGGATAGAAATAACAGATGGAAAATTGCTTCCCGAATGTCTGCTGAATTATGACTATGGGTTTCACAAATGTGTCAGAGAAGGCTGACTGCTGGCAGATGTGCAAAAATGCAAAGAAAACCCTTATATAGCCAAATGCATATGTTTCAAACTGTGTCCTAGGACTCAGGAAAATAAGGCATCGTTTCAATATAGTAGCTAGTGGCATTGCCAATAAAATCCCCTTTGTCAGCATGCTAAAACTATATTTTTGGTGGATAAAAATCTCATAATTTTTTTAATATGTGTGAAAATAATGACATCTAGAAGAACTAAAGCAGAATTTCTCAGGAGACCTAGATTTTGTTCAATCAAATGTATGATATTATCTCTTTCTGATATAGATAGTTTAAAATTTTTTTTTTTTTTTGAGACAGAGCCTCAAGCTGTCCCCCTGGGTAGAGTGCTATGACATTACAGCTCACAGCAACCTCCAACTCCTGGGCTCAAGCGAGTCTCCTGCCTTCGCCTCCCAAGTATCTGGGACCACAGGCGCCCGCCACAACGCCCGGCTATTTTTTGGTTGCAGCCATCATTGTTGTTTGGCGGGTCCAGGCTGGGGATTCGAACCCGCCACCTTAGGTGTACGTGGCTGGTGCCTTAGCCGGTTGAGCTATAGACGCCGAGCCTAGATAGTTTAAAATTTTTTTTAAGTTTACATAATTTAAAAAAATTTTTATTATCACTCAGTTGGTTTTTCTCTCTGTCAAGCACCATGGCCTGTCACATTTTAGAAAATCACTTAGGATATTTTTTGTTTGTGTCTAACTGAAAATAAAACAGCTTTATTCCTTTTTTTTCTTTTTTTAGCTAAAATTATTAGATTTTACCTTTTTTTTTTTTTTTTTTAGACAGAGTCTTTGTTGACCTTGGTAGAGTTCTACTGCATCACAGCCCACAGCAACCTCAATATTTTGGGCTCAAGCTATTCTCTTGCCTCAGCCTCCCAAGTAGCTGGGACTACAGGTGTCTGCCACAACATCCTGCTATTTTTTAGAGACAGTGTCTCGCTCTGGCTCACGCTGGTCTTGAACTTGTGAGCTCAGGCAATCCACCCACCTCAGCCTCCCAAGTGCTAGGAACACAGGCGTGAACCATCTCACCAGCTTTAACTTCCTTAAGAGAAAAAGATCGCTTGATGTTCTCAGGGAAAAAATGCTTTTGAGTGGGGATGTTGAAAGCTGAGATGGTGCAGAAGGCAGCGGTGCACTTTCTTCAAGCTCATCATTCTCAGAGTCAACCACCAGAAAAGCACAGGCGTTTATAATTTGTTAAAAATAATTTTGTTTACATAAGTTTAAAATTATGAGAATGGTTAACAATAATGAAAAACATTCATTCATAAGCATAATCCAATTTTATTCATTTGAATGGTCAACTCGCTTTGTAAAAGTGGATTAAAAAATAACAGACAAAGAAGCTGTGAAGAAAGGACAAGAAGGGAAACAGCTATAAGATCACGGTGTTTCCCTCAAATCTAATGCTCTTGATATATGGTAAAAATGTTAGTCTTTACTTTCTTATAATTTCATGCATAACTTCATATTATATGTAGTATTTTTACTTGACAATTTATTTACTACATCTTATGATTAATAATTAATAAAAATTAAACTAATAATAATTGATGCCACTGATACTTGTAAACAGGGAAGTCAGGTTGACAAATAAAACCTGTCCAAATTACCAGGGCCTGGTTGGCAAGAGTCCACCATATTCCATTTCAGTATAAATGTGCTTCTTCCAAGGTTCTAAAAATTCACTTCACCGGGATCAGTCCTCTCGCTAGCATGGCCAGGGGAGATCTGAAGCTTCTGGATCAAATCCTCTGGCACGCCCAGGGGAGGTCTGAAGCTTCTTCACAGCCTCTCAGGCTCTCATACCTTGAGCCATCAATCTTGGATATTTGGTTATTAAAAGTAGACTGGATGAACTTTGTCTTGTTAAATATGATAATATTTAATTGAGGTCTACCAATTTCAGACATTTTCATAGAAGTACTTGAATGAATTCTATTATTGAATCTTCATTTCAGAATAAAACTTTAAATATAAATATAGTTATGGACATATATATGTATATACCTTAATAAATGAGACATATATATCTCAATAAATGTAATTTATAAATACATTAAGTTATAAACTCTAAAGGTTATACCATGGATTTCTTCCTTTTTTCCTTATTTTAAATTATTTTGGGTACATAATGGCTGAAAATCTTTACATGTCATGTTTTGATACAGGAAAACAATGTGAGTTAATCAAACCAAGGTAACTGAAGTATAGATCACCTCAGTCATTTATGATCTCTTTCTATTGGAAGCTCTCCGATTTCACTTTTTCTGTTATTTTATCCTCTAACTGCTCATAGTCACTTAGTTGTGCTGCCACACAGTCTTCATTTTATCCACTGTCTGACTATATTTCTGTACCGATTAGGCCCCCCCACCTTATCTGTCTCATCTTCTCTCCTAGTTTCTAGTAAACATTATGCTAATCTCTGTCTCCAGGAGAGCAATTGTTTCTACTATTTAGCTCCCATATATGAGAGAGAATGTGTGACATTTGTCTTTCTGTACTTGGATCTTTTTACTTAACATAATGTTATCTGATTGTACCCACATTATTGGAAATGGAAGGATTTCGTTATTTTTTGTGGCTATAAAATAGATCATTGTATGTGAATACCACAATTTCTTGATCTATTCATTTGTTGGTAAACATGTAGGTTGATGGAAAAATCTTTGTCAAAAGAAGACATGCAAATGGGTAACAGCTCTATGACAAATGATCAACAGCATTAGTCATCAGAGAAACACAAACCAAATGATGAGATCATCTCACTCCAGTTAAAATGGCTTTTATCAAAGAGAGAGGCAATAATGGATGTTGGCAAGGATGTGGAGAAAGGGAAGCCCTCGGATACTCTCAGAGGGGATGCAGATTAGCGCAACCACTGTGGAAATCAGGATGGAGGTTCCTCAAAAAACTAAAAACAGAGCAAACATATGACCCCACAATCACCCTGCTGGGAATATGTCCAAAGGAGAGGAGCTCAGTATGTGGAGGAAACACCTGCACGACCAAGTTTACTGCAGTGCTATTCACAGCAGCCGGGATTGGCTGCAAACAGCAAGGGGGACTCGAGGTGAAGCAAGGTGGAGAAGGTGAGGCTGGCAGGGAGAGGGCACTGTCGATGTTCTGCACATGTTAAAGAACACTGCCATCATTTTAAGAATACTGGGTATCCACAGAAATAATTCAAGGACAATTCAGAAATGAAATGACAGACATTTCTTTTGAAAAGATGACTCTAGTTTTGGGGTGGAGAATTGATTGGAAATAGAAGCCAAACTTCATTTTTTTCCTTTCTTTAAAAAAATTTCTTTTTTTTATTATTTCAGATTGAGGATACAAAGAAGTAGTTTACAATGTTTTCATTTGTTAGGTACAGTCCCTCTTACAATAGTATCCCACCCACAAGAGGTGTGCTTTCATATTAACCTAAAGTTCTTTTAGTCCTTTTTTTGTGTGAAGAAATATCTTTGTTTTGGGATTTGCAATTATTCCAAGTTCACCTTCAGGAGAATACATTTTCAAGGGTTGTTTCAAAGGTGTCTCTGCTTCAGTGCTCCCTGCAAAGTGTGTAATCTACATCACTTATCAGAGGGGAATGTTTTGTTTTTGTGAAGCTGTGGCTACCCTGAGAATTCTTAATCTCATCTTTGTCATCTGTCATATCAGCATTCTGTGATCTCTGCATAGATTATGCCAAATATTATAGTGAAAACAAGATGCTGCAGAAATGTTTCTTCCTTCTCCTTGAGAGGTTATAAAATAAACCGTAAAATAAGTTTCATGCTGGAAGTTCCTGGAACCACTCCCCAGACGCTGCGGCCAATCTCTCACCCAGTTGTTTAAACCAGGTACTGCCAATCCCTACTTGGTAATCATGCTGTGTTTTGAGACTTAATTTATAAACCAGTTCCTTAAAACCTGAAACTAATGTTTCTATAGAAGCTAGATTTTCAAGCTGAAATGATAGTTTTCATATCAAGATGGCGTATAAATATAATTTAAGGAAAGGAGAGAAAAGTGGGGACAAAATATTCTCCAATGTTGTCATGTATCTGTCTATCTGTCTATACATATATGGTCTTCATAATGCCTTTCTGGTTCCTTCTGAAAATCTAGGTGTGTGTCTTCCCTTCTTCGCCTACATCAGGGAGGTTAGACAGGAAACTCCAATCTTTTAAGGAGGGGCAGGGTCTCTGGGGAATCTTTTTACGCCTGGTCATGAGTGGCAATGTAACTGGAAGAGGTAATCCAGTGGATAGGTGTGGATGGAGAGGTAGGGAGAACACTTTCACAGTATCAGATCAATCACCATCACCACCACAAGTACCACCCTCATCATCACCACCACTAAGACCACCTCCCAAACCAGCATTACCCACACAACTTCCCTCACCATTGCAAGTGCACTTATGAATGCTAGTAGCACAGACACTGCTGCCCTCACAGCTGTGGGGAAACACACTCTGCCGCCACCACCTCATGTTGTCCCCGCCATCCCCGGATACTGCTCCGCCACCACCTCATGTTGTCCCCGCCATCCCTGGATGCTGCTCTGACTTCCTTTGCCTTCAAGCCCCCATCATCTTCCTGATGACACTTACGTAGCTGAGAAGTTCTGAGCTCCTCTTTATAAACATGCCTGGATTTAACCACGACAGGTTCTGATCATGGTTTTAAAGGTCTTAGAAGTTTGCCCCTCACCCCTTAGGTTAGAGAAGAAAACCAAGACTAGATATAAACCCACATGTATGTTCCTTAGAAGGAACCCCCTGACTGTGTGTCTGGAGCTGGGAGCCACACCTACATGAAGTATCTCAGGGACAGTAAAACACACACCACGTGAATTCAGAAGTGGGAACTGAACAGTGGGCATATACAGCCACACAGAGTGTCATAAAGGACTCTTAGCTGGGGGAGAGGTTGGGTGGAAGGGAGGGATCAAAACTACCTCCTGGGTTTAGCATGTCCTATTTGGAAGACAGGTGCACAGGAAGTCCTGACCTCACTACTACACAACTTATCCACATAATTGATAATTTCAATTTTCTATTGAAATTTTAAGAAGCTTGTAAGTACAGAAGAAGCCTCTGGCTATCTATTATCTGCAAGTGATACAGCAAAAACAATGTAGCAGAGAAAAATAGAAAATAAAAGGATAAATAAAACTCTGGAAGGAATATGAAAAGTAAAAAAGAAGTAGAAGGTTTTTTTTTTTTTTGCAATTTTTGGCCGGGGCTGGGTTTGAACCCGCCACCTCCATCATACTGGGCCAGCACCCTACTCCTTTAAGCCACAGGCACTGCCCTTGATTTAAATTTTACTCTTCAGTCTAAATTTTACATCTTATTTGTATTTCAGGATATGTTATAACTAGGCAATTAGTTTAAGCCTATTCCTGATAACTCTAACATTCAGATTTCCCGTGAATGTTTTTATTATCTTGCACTTTGAGTAACTCTTGCTCCTTTCACAACTTTCTCTTATTCTTTGTTTGTTTACTGAATGGTACAAATTGTAGTTGAAAAACTATAGAGTTATTTGTTTTTGGATGCTCAGGAGGTGAAAGTTTACTTAATTGAGTAGTTTGGGGCAAGTTTATAAAGCTATCTGTGCCTGTTTGTCATTTAAAAAAATCTATCGATAAACTATTCATTTCATAAATAATTGTGAAAAATGAGATAAAATACATAATTATATATTCTTATTGTCTATTAGCTATCTATCTTTCTCTTACATATGCCTATTTGTCACAGGCCACTTCTGACACCACTTGTCAGGGCCCAGGACTGGCCAGGTCTCGGGCCCGGCTTAACTAGGTTCCAGATGCGACTGCTAAACTAGCCTGCTCAGAAACAATTGCTCTTAGGTGTCTGCGAGCTATCTACTTTAGCTGATGGGAGAGAGAGTGTCTTACAGAGAGTAAAGCAGTCTTAGAATAGATAGCTCTTAGTCTTTAGTAGAGCTTGGTAATCTTCAGCAGAGATACAGCATGCCAGCATTCTTCAGGTAAGAGATGAGACAGAGTCAGAGTAAGTGAGTCCATGATATAAAATGCATGCTCCTAATTGCCTTCTTCTCCAGACTAATGCTGATCTAATGCTTCCAAACACCACAGGTCTAGAGACTGCCAATTCACCTCTCATCTAGCAAGCTATCATGATTTATAGAAGAGCTAAATCTTTCTCCATGCCATTTTCATCAAGATGTTCCATTACAGGTATTTATAACACTCCTCCTCACCACAGGCTATATGGGCTGTTGCATGTTACAGAAACCTCCATCTCCCAGGCTCAGATGATTCCTTTGCCTGAGGTACCCATTTATTTATTTATTTATTTATTTATTTATTTATTTCTTCCTTTCTTTCTTTCTCAAGACCAACTCTCACTCTGTGGCCCAGGCTACATTGTGCATTACACCAACTTTGCAAACAATGACATCCAAATCTTTGGTTGAAATGATCCTTTTGCCTCAACCTCTGGAGTAGGTGGAAGTATAAGTAAGGCATGAAACACTTAACTTCCCTTTCTACTTGAGTGGAAACTTGGTGGGAGATTAGGGCTCAGGTTCTTTTTCTGTTGCTAAACCTTGTCTGTAAAATGGGACCTCAGGGGACCTGACCAATTTGTCTTCCCAGAGCATAGAAATACTGTAGTCATGCATGGGATAAGTGATTAAGCTCTACTTATTAAGTGAGCATATTTAGGACATTAAGGATTGTCCAATCCTCAGGCGTTAATGTCACTTAGGGAGTATGTCAGGACTGTTTTACATATCCTTGGTGGGAGATCACCACAACTATGCATGAATCACTTTTATCCTTACAAGGTTTCATTAGTTATTGTGAATTATATGTGCAATCTGACATAGCTATTTAACGTGCACTGTTCCCAAGGAGACAAAAATTTAAACACACTTAGAATGGAATTCAGAATTGATGGAAAATAAAGATAGGCTGATATTTCTCATAATCATCATAAATAACTGCATGTACTGAATACACTACTGGACAAAGTGCCTGAGTAGATATCAATGGGAAACCTTCTGTGAGACCCCTACCATTTGTTACAAGCCTATTTTAGAAGAAATCAAACATCATGACAAGTAGAACTTGGAATTCTGTGATGTAACATTTAAGTCTGTCAAATATTATGCAATAATTGGGCTTGATTTCTTGTTCTATAACATTGCTTGGCAGCACTAAGTATACACCACATTCTTCTATTTGATTACAAACTTGTGACTTTTAAAGAAAGAATGGCTTTTTGAATCTCTTTTCCATGGTTAGAAAACAAAGTTTAGGAAGCAGGAATTGAGTGTGGAGATAAAAACCCTTCATATTTTTACAGTTTGAACAGAACAACAAACAAGGACAGCAAATACGCATGCTTAGGAGGAATAAGATTGAGCTTAAAGGTGGTAACCCAGGGCTACACCCACTGTGATGTTAAACATAATGAACATGTAGTGACTTCATCATGGAATCTCGTGAGATACAGGCTTTTAGTCAAAGATACTCACTGGTCTTTTCTGCTACCTTTAGCTGATGTCCTTCCAGTGTTTTATCAAGAACATTTCTTAGCCCCCCATTGACAGAAAGAGTAGTGATCTCCCATTTGTGTCTTATTGATTACTTTACTATCTGAGATTCTAGTCACTAGGCTATGACAACAGTTGAGATGTTGTACACCAATGAGACTCAAGCTGTATACCAGATGAGATAATTTCATAAAGACACTTCAGTAAGATGTTGTTTGTTCGTTTTTGTTTGTTTGTTTGTTTGTTTGTTTTTGAGAAAGAGTTTCAAATTGTCACTCTCAGTAGAGTGCTGTGATATCACAGATCACTGAAATCTACATCTCCTGAGCTGAAGTGGTTCTTTTGCCTCAGCATCTCCAGTAGCTTGAACTATAAGACCTGCCTCTATGCTTGGCTATATTTTATTGGAGATTGGCGGCGACTATTTTAGAACTCACCACCTTTATAGTGAGCCACCACATCAAACAGGAAAGATGGGTGAATTTTCAAACTATGTTTTGTGTACATAGTTGGTTCTTAAAGGCTGTTATCCTGGCAATTTCAGAGGTCCACTCAGTTGCATTGTCTGAGCTTCTGAATTGGAGAACAATGTCACATTAGTAAGATACAAATGTCTGAATAATAAAAAATGGCGGATGGTATGCAGGCTCCTGGTATGCCAGTGGAGAGAATAAAGTGGCTTGATGAGAACACTTGAAGTTTTCCTGTGAGCTATGATACCAGAGTACTCTACCAAAGGCTGTAAAACAAGACTGTGTCTCTAAATAAACAGATAAAACCACTTATATTGGAGTTACTCCTCAATTTTACATGTTTTTGTAATAAAGACAGAGACTTAATTTATTTATCACACTCAGTAAAGTTCTGAGGCATCTACAGATCACAGCAACCTCCAGCTCCTGGGTTTAGGCATTTTCTTCTCTCAGCCTCCAGAGTAACTGAGATTACAAGTGCATGCTACAATGCTTGCCTATTATTTTTACTTTTTACTGTGGATTGAGTGCTGCAAATTTTAACCTAGAATAGATATCAACTAGAGAAATTATTCTCTCATAGGTAAATTGTTTCCTACTACTCCTTTTAGTTAAGACTTCAGATTTTACACAACACTTACCCTTTTGTATCTTAGATTCTTGTAGTCATTCTAAACTGGGCACACAGTAAATTGTAGAATGAAATCATGTTTTTTTATGCACACTAAAATATTCAGATTATACCCTCCATCCTTTCTGTTGCATTCAATTAGGGCCAATATTCTCTTGCCTTAATTAGTCTAAGACCAGACAACAGAGATCTCTGGACAACCCCTACCCATCAGATCAACTGTCAATCTTTGAAGGAAGCAATATGAAAGGATGTATCCTGGCTCACTGTTCCCCTTTTGCCCAGCGCCTACAAAAATTCTCCTTTTACATGTAGTCTGGTGTTCCATTTGCCTACTGAACTTTGAACATGATTTAGATCTTGCAAACTATAGCAAACAAAATTTCTTTTTTCTTTTCTTTTTTCCTCTTTCTTTCTATCTATTTCTTTCTTTCTTTTTTCCTTCTTTCTTTTTTTTCATCATTTTTTTCATTATTTTTTCATGAAATGAACTCTCACCCTGTTTACTTGGCTAGATTGCCCATAACCTGAATGGACACAATGTCATCCAAATCTTCAGTTCAATGATCCTCCTGCCTCCACCTCTGGAGGAGCTGAAAATATAGGTAAAGGATACAACACTTGACCATACTTTCTATTTAAGTACAAACCTGATGGGAAATCAGGGCTGAGGTTGTATTTCTGGTGCTCAGCCTTGTCTCTAATGTTGTTGCTCAGTGGATCAGCCCATTTGGCTGCCCAGAGCATT
>CAUYTI010120289.1:0-18283 GCA_963575145.1 Galago senegalensis
CCAGTTTCGTGGGTGGGGGTGGCAAGAGACTCGTTTGGGCCCTGTTTTTGGTGGTTGTTTTTAGCTTTATTGCAAGGGAACTTTACCCTGGTGGAAAGCTTGTGGATCTTTCTAAAAAAAAAAAAAAAAAAAAGCAAATACAAAATGAAACCCTCTGAGCCTCCCACTGCCCTCGTGAGCAGGGTATATCTCTTGCGACTGTACCCCTATAGCCTACAGCTCTCCCCACACTCCACCTCCATGGCTCTGCAGAGCAGTTCCCTCTGCCCTTTCATGCCTCTGTCTCATGGTGAACGCCGGTACCCACAAGGCTCTGCTCCAGAGCTTCAGCTTGAGGAGCCTCCCACCGCTAGGTTCCCTCTGAGCTCCATGCACTCAGCTTCCCAGGGCTGGTCTTGGTTGAGTAGGTCTGATGGAATTTTGTGAAGCTGGGCCCCCACATGCTGGGAGCCACATCACAGTGGGCCAGGGGCTTAGGAGCCTCTGCCGTGTGAAATGGCAGGTGCCCCGAGATGTTCACTGGATGAAGTGAAACTCTCTGAGGAAGGTTTATGGTGGCAAGTATGGGGGGCAGGGGGCAGTTACTAGAACTGTTCTTTTTTTTTTTTTTTTTTTTGAGACAGTCTCTGTCACCCTGGGTAGGGTGCTGTGGTGTCATATCTCATAGCAACCTCAAACTCTTGGGTTCAGGTGATCCTTTTGCCTCAGCTTCCAGCATAGCTGGGCCTACAGGTGCCCACCACAACACCAGGCTAGTGTTTTCTATTTTTAGTAGAGACAGGGTGTTGCTCTTGGTCAGGCTGGTCTTGAACTCCTGAGCTCAAGCCATCCGCCCATCTCGGCTTCCCAGAGTGCTAGGATTCCCAGTGAGCCCCTTACCCCGGCAATTACTAGAGCTTTTGTGTTTTCAAGTTTTCAGCAAAGAGGATATCTGTATCTTTACATGGACAGATGGTTGATTAGATGATAGGAAGAGTATTGTTTAAGTGAATAAAATGGTTCAGTGGTGAATTTGGGTCAGTTTAGTTTTCATAAACTGGGACACACCTGAATTAATGAAGCTGTAATTAAAACTAAAGATAACGAGGATGATTTTGTTGAGTTTCCAATTCACTACCCACTCAGCAGATGAATTTCGTTGAGGTTCTCTAACTCTGTATTGTTGTCACGTCCCCCCTCATCTTCATGCTAGTCCTCAGGTCCAGTTTGGCACTCTGGCACCTGGGAGAGGAGGTCCCAGAGTAGTCCATGACTCCCAGGCTTGCTGTGTCCCTGTGTGCCCCAGGCTGATGTTGGGAACAGGGACTGGCTGCAGGGGGCTCACCCCCACATGGTGCCTGCCCTTTCCTATCTCCCCATACTGCCATGTGTATATTTCATGATCTTCTTTTAATAGACTCACCTTTTATAACTGAAAATTATTTATTTTAAAGGAAACTTTAAGTAACCAATGGAAATGGAAACCAGTCCCTCTGTCTTAAGCAGAGGGGTGCACGAGCACAGTTAGTCCCAAACTCGGGTTTTATTCCAGGCAGGCGTGAAGGCTAAAGGCTCTCTCAGCTTTCAAGGGAGCGCAGCCAGGGCCCAACAGGTGTTAAGGACACATGAGCACCAAAGTGAGCCTTTCTCAGCGATGAGGTCAAAGGATTAAAGAACAAAAAAGGGAAGATGGTTCTCCCAGGGGATTCTGGCATTCCCAAGACACCTTGGTCCCTACACGCTTTGGACAAGGTTACTATGGTCTCTGGCTAGGGCAACTGACAGCTTATATGCCCCTTGCTCAGCATGTTCTCACCCGAATCTTGAGAGGTGGGGGGGGGGGACACTGAACCTATTTTAGAATTGGAAACAGCTCAGAGAGGGCAGGCTATGCTCTAGTCAGGATCACCCAGGGGAGGACCCTCAGGTCTTACCTCCTAAGGGAGGCACCCTGACCTGGACTTCCTGCATCCAATCATAGTTCCCTTTTCAGACCCTCAGAGCTTCTTGCACCAGTGAAGCCAATTCACTACCCACTCAGCAGGCCGGTATGTGCCCCCCTTTCCATCCAAGAGGCCTATACCAGCCATGGCCTCGCTGCCTGCTGCAGCCCAGGCTCCAGTGGGGATCAGGCAGAGAACACACAGACAGATGAGAGGTCAAGGTCAAGGACAAGGACAAGGCCACAGAATAAGGATTCAGAGGAGCCCAGGCTGGCATTGCCGGGTCCCCAGGCTTAGCACAGCTCTGCTGGGCATGCCCTATGTGAGAAAGGGCTCCCACCAGAGCTAGAGGAGGTGTGGAGGGCTCAGGGGGGCTGGCGGGTGTTAGGAGGATTGGAAAGGTAAGGGGCTGGGGACCCTAGGCCAGGTGGGCACAATCACATGAATCAACTCCGATTGGAAGCAAAGAGAAAGGAATAAAACTAAATGTCCTTGGAAATTCCTTTAGTGCTGGGCTGTCCATGAAAACAGGATAAGTGGCTTCCTCTGTCTGTGCTCAGCCAGCAGGGCGGAGGCGCTGGGCTCAGGCCAGGAGGTCCTTGATTCAAGACAGGGGTGGGGCGGGGCTCTGAGCTGGGGAAGGGGCTCCAGCGTTGCTACTTCAGGGCATCCAGGTGGCCACAGACCTGGGAGAAGACACTGTCCACGGAGCCTTCAGCATTGACCTGTGGGGAGACGCACCGTGAGGGTTGGGTGGCTCTGCCAAGGCAGAGGGCTGACCTCACCCAGCCTTAGTGGCCAGCAGCTCCTCACTGAACTAGCAGGGAAACCAAGGCTGAGAGAGCGGGGCCAGCCAAGATCATGCAGTGAGTTGAGGCTGAGCCAGGCAAGAACGCAGACTTCTTGGGGCTCCCCTCTGGCCAGGGTAGGTGGGCACACCTTGCGCACAATGCCGCGTGACTCATAGAAGGTGATGACGGGCTCTGTGGCCTTGTAATAGGTCTCCAGCCGCGTCTTGATGGTCTCCTCATTGTCATCCGCTCTCCCGCTGCTCTCTCCTCGCTTCAGGAGCCGCTTGGTCATCGTCTCGGGGCCAGCGTCCACATACAGCAGCAGTGTGGGCTGTCCAATCTGCAGGCGGGGCACCATGTGAGGGACTTGTTCCTGCCCCTGGGCCATCTCCTCTCCATCTTCCCACCTCTGAGGCCTGAGACCCACTCACACCTTCAGTCCCTTACCTATGGCAGCCTGAGGGACCCTCCTAAACTCAATCTTCCCTGTCACCCCACCCTGCTCAAACCTATTCCATGGCCCCTCAGTGTCCTCTGGAGAAAGTCCAAACTCCTTATCAGACATATAGGGCCTGCACAGCCAGGCTCTGCTCCCCCCAACCTTCCTGTGCTCTCCCTGCTTCAGCCACACTGACCATTCTAGGCTGTCATCGACCTCCCGATGCCAGGCCTGTGCTCATGCTGTTATCTCGGGTAGAAGCCACTCTCTCCAACCTTCTCCCCAACACGAAACCTCTCTTCCAGACTCCAAGCTCAAACCTCATTCCTTCAGGGTTATCTTCCCAGACATCCACCACCTGACAATCCCCAGCCTTGGGGACAGGCTCTCCTGTGAATGTGGTCCTAAGGACAGGGAGGCTAGATGCAGACTTGACAATGGGTCTAGGGACAAGGGAAGGGTTAAGGGGCTGCTGAATTCTGGGGGCTCTGAGCAAGGCTGCTGTCATTCCAATAACGGGTCATCCATAGGATAACTTGGAAGGGCAAGAAGGAATAAAGCTCCAGAGCACCTGCCCTGCTCAATTCAGCCTCCAGTGGCCCTCCAAGGCATCCCCTACCCAGGCTGGCCTCCATACGGAGATGGCAGCCTTTCCTGCAGCCTGACTATGAGTCCTCAAGAGTAGGTCCCCAGGCTTGGGCTAGTCTAGCCCAGCATGCCCTGTCTCCCACCCATGGCCTACGGAAGCCTCAAGACTGGGTCCCAGCCCTTCAAAGCCCTGTCTCCCCCTTCCTGACTACCTGGGCCAGTCCCCAAGGGCCTTTGTGCAGCTGGCAGCCTACACCCCTCATAAAGGCCCCATGGGTGCTGTCTCTCAGCAGGAACTCAGAGAGAAGAAGCCTGATCTCTGGTATTAGACCAACCTGGACTCCACCCAGGCTCACTCTGCCTCTGTCCAGCTGGGTGACCTTGGGCAAACCATTTGGTCTTGCTGAGACTTGGTTTCCTTACTCACAGTAGCCACCCTAATGCTCAACCCTACCTCCTCCAAGGGGGACAGTGCCAGCTGCCTTCAGGGAGGGTGGCTCCCATTTCTTGATGACGCTGCACAAGCCTTTCAGTGTTCTTATCTTACAGATGACCATGGTGGGCCTGGTCCCAGCAGTCTGACCCATGTCCAAGGCCATCACCTCCCCAACACCCATCAGCTGCTGAGTTTCTCCATGGCACAGATCCACAGCCCCTGGTTTATCTGAGTCCCCAGGGTCATGTACAGCAGGCACACCCCAGGTGGAGATGCTCACCTCCCATGGAGGTTGTAAATCCATGAGGGCCAGCCAAGCCCCTGGGCTGGAAGTCCCAGGCTGAGATTTTGGCTGTGGGTCCTCCAGTTTCCCAGTCAGGACAGTGGGCATTTCGCCTGGTGAGACGGCATTGGGCATGGCGGGTCCCCAGGAAAGCTCTACAAGCCCTTCAGCTAGAATGAGCCAGCTGTGCCCCAAGGCAGACTCTTCCTTTTTTGGTGAAGCCCTGGCGCCCCCTGGTGTTTAGAGCCAAGAAGACCAGATGCCCAGATGCCTGGAGGCCACCCCAGGACTGTGCCAGGTACTGAGACTGTTGCCCACATTAGTACCCACAGCAGCCCCAGAAGGAATGGGGACTTCGATTAACCCCATTTCTAGATGTAGCCCTGGGGATCGCAGGTGGTATGTGTGGGCCAGCACAGGACATGCTTCAGGGCTTCCTGTCATCTGACCACAGGGTCCAGGGTCCAGGCTTCCCCTTCTTCTATACCTTTCCTTCTAGACCTCCAGAAAGTCTTCCTGGTTTTCCTCCTCACCTGCACCCTGATGAATCAATCCCCCCACTCCTGCACCTGACCAGAACTCCACCCTATGTCACAGGTCCTATCTTACCCGCCGCTCAAACTCTTCTCCCTGCTGCACCTCCCGTGGGTAGCCGTCGATCAGGAAGCCTTTGGAAGTATCTACTTTGGCCAACATGGCATCACGGAGCATGTCCAGCACTGTCTCCTGGGGCGCAGCAAGGGAGGAAGGGGCTGTAAGCCTCTGCCCATCCCTTCTTTAGGTGGTTGCCTGTACTGGTCCCATTGCCTGAGAGGTCCCATCCTCTCTTAACACAAATGTCCCAAACAAGCCTCCTCAGAACCATGGAGACCTTGACTAGAATGATTGATTCACACCAGGCCACAGTATTTACTGAGTCCCTCCTCCCCACTAGGTGCTGATCTGAGCCCCGAGGACCCCACAGTGGGCAAATCAGACCTTCCCTGTCCTAGGGAAGCTCAGGGTCTGATGGGGGACTGACAGTTCCACAGTCGATTTATCAATTTCCAGGCATGACACAGGTTGTATAGGCAGAGGGGCTAATGGAATATAAAATTAGGGGAGTCTTAGCCCAAATCCGGGAGTCAGGACGGTCTGAAAACTGAAGAGGAAAGAACATTCCAGGCAGAAAGGAGTGTGGTCAGTTTAAAGGGACATGAAGACCAAGGTGGCCATAGGAGGGCGGGCTCTTGGGAACTTCCAGCAGGAATTTTCTGCCAAAGGCAATGGGAGCCACAGGAGGGTTTGGAGCCAGGAGGGTTATGGTCAGCCTTGCCAGCAGGCCATGGGCTTCCCCTCATCCCACAAGGGCCCACTCACCAGCGGCACCAGCTGCCCCTTCTCCATGATTTCTGCCAGCTTCTTGCCCCTGGCTGAGCCTGAGCTGACCTCGGCTCGCAGTAGGTCCCCGGTAGAGAGGTGGGTGTAGCCATACTTCTGCACAATCTTCTCACACTGGGTGCCCTTCCCCGAGCCAGGCCCTCCTGCAAGTGCCCACCCATTCAGAAACCCCAAGAAGCGGGGCCCCAAGACAGACAGGGGCTACCAGGGCCCTCTGCAAGGAAGGGGAAGAGCCCAGGGTGCAGCCCAAGGCCCTAGTTCCCACCAAACCTGCGAAGACCTCCCCACTTGCCACACTGCCCGCCTGCCTGTGACTTACCCACCACAAAGATGATCTTGGTTTTCTTCAGCTTCTCTGTAGGAGAGAAAAGGAGAGCAGGGCTCAGTCACTCACTTGACCAATAGCCAGAGGCACCTGTGGAGTCCCAGGCCTATGCTGCGCCCCAGGCAGGGGACAGACATGGCTCATACTCCTATCAAGGAGGCAGACAAGTCACAATCCAGGGTGAGCAGTGATGTGCTCAAAAGCTCAGAGGTCAGGGAAGGGCAGGCATTCCAGACAGAGGGACCCACAGAAGACGAGGCTGGGAGGCTGAGGACTCAGAGTGGATAAAGGCCTGGGAGGCTACGCTCATGGCACCTCCCTCTGCATGGCTAGGCCCCAGGGGCTGGTCACCTCTGGCCCACAGGTCTTCCTTGCTACGGGAGTCACGTGATGCACAGCAGCCCATGGTCTTGTTCTGCCGTGGGCTCTCCCTCCCCTCCCAGGCCTGGGCCTGCCCATTGCCCGCCTTCCGGCAGTGCGATCCGTGGAGTTGGCAACCACAACATATGTTACTGTGGAGACGGTTGCCGGGGAGGAGGTCTGCGGTGGCACATGGAACTCTTGCCCAGACAGGGAGGCGAGCTTGCGTTCTAGCCTCTGCCTCACCATGCTGTTAGATCTCAGTCCTGGACAGAGGGAAACTGAGGCCTAAAGAGGGAAGGGCCTGCACAAGAGATGTTGGAACCAGAACCCAGGTCTCTGCCACAGGTTTTCCAGGCTTCCCCTTTTCTCAGGAAAATAGAGGACCAGGCTGTAGAGGACCTTGCTATGTCACCTTAGGGGAGAAGTATCTGCCTTCCTCTGGTTCTTTGTCCCTGGCCCAGTGAAGACGTGGGCTGGGTAGCTTCTGGGAGCCCTCCCAGCCATGGGAAGGGTCTGGAGGCCTAGAGGAGCTGTCAGAAGAATGGCTTCTCCTTTGGACTCCCATTCCCAGGGAGAAGGTACCAGCTAGGGGTTCAGGGAGGCCACAGCCCATGGTGGCTGATATTTGAGGCTTGGGGTGGAGGGGTGACCACTGGTTTCAGGCAGCTGCAGCAGCCAGGCCCACTGAGCTCCTTTAAGAGCTGCCTTGGCCAAGGTACAGGGCCAGGTTCTGGACAGATGGGGCTGCCAGCAGCTGGAGGCAGACCATACCCAGCTCTCTGCCTATCCTATGTCTCCCTCTAGCCCATAGGAGCCAGAATGGCCCACGACATTCTTAAGGCCCACCCCCACTGGATGACAGGGAAACTGAGTCCCAGAGAGGGACAGAAACTTGCCTCCTCTTATAGGCTTTGCACTTTGCATACTTGGAGGCTTTCCATGGGGCAGGGCTCTCCTCCCCAGCACCCACCCTTTCCAGAAAGGGGCAGGGACTTAGTTTCATGAATAACAGTGTAGGTGAGTTCCAGGCCCTCAGGAGCCTCAGGGAGGACTTGTTGCTTCTAAAGTTAATCTTGGAGCTGGCATATCCTGTGAGAGGCCAGAGGAGGATGCTGGCAGCTCCCAGACAGGGCTGTTAGGGCAGCCCCAGAGCCTTCTCCAGTGCCTCCCTGAGAGTGCGTCCCCTTAACAGACAGGCACACTGAGGACTGGGAACTGAGAGAAGCCTCATACCTTCCATCCTGCTGAGGTCCCAGGAGCTGAGTCAGTGCTCTGCAAGACAAGGGTACACGTTGGGGGGTCTCCTCCCTACCCTGGCTCAGCTCCCACCAAGCTACACCCAAGGTGGTGGGGTAGGCCCAGGCCCACATGCAATCACTGGGGCAAGGAAGGCCCAGGAGCTGGGTGACCTTGAGAGAGTCACCTTTCCTCTCTGGCTTCCATTGCTCACCTATCACAGGAGGGCAGTAACCCTTCCCACTCCCACTCACCTCAATTTGCTGAAGGGCAGAGAGGGTGAGGGCAGTGCTGAAGGGTAAGTGCAGCAGCCACAGCAACTGCCGGACTGCTCCCCAGCCACTCCCAGAAAACAAGGCATGGGTCCAGCGTCACCCAGATGCCTTGACAACACTCCCCAGGGCTGGAGGAAATCTACATGAGCTGGGACCAGGTTTGGATGAGGGTACTCCAAGGGACACAGAGGCCCAAGGAGAGGGATCTGCAGGAGTCACTCACAGGGACACAGGCCTTTGTAGTTGTTAGAGTGAGGCGGTCCCAGGCTTTGGCCCTGTGCAAGCCCATCCTCCAGCACCCACACGTGGCTGCCGACCCTCTTCCCCTCACCTAGCCTCACTGTCTGCCTTCCCCTCAGCATGCAAAGAAACCCCATTGCTCCTGTGTCCCTACTCTGCGCTGCCCCAGACCCCCCAGACCCCCCAGGCCTCCCCTGCCCTCTCCCCAGCCGCAGTGTCTCCAAGACTGTCCCATAGACACCTTTGGCCTCAATGTCTTCACTCCCCCTACACCAACTATCCCCAAGGTCACTTTAGACTCCCAGGAGACCCCTCCCTGCACAGCCAGAGGCCAGGTCAGCATGAGGCTCTTCTCCCATACTCCTGCATACACATCTCCCAATCCCCCTGCTTAGAGCCTCTCCCCAATCCAAGACCTCACACTACCATGTCCTTGTCTAAGGAAGGGACCTGGGGCGGTGCCTGTGGCTCAGTAGGACACCAGCCCCATATACCAAGGGTAGTGGGTTCAAATCTGACCCCTGCCAAACTGCAAGAACAAAAAAAATAGCTGAGTGTTGTGGCGGGCACCTGTAGTCCCAGGTACTGGGGAGGCTGAGGCAAGAGAATCATCTAAGCCCAAGAACTGGAGGTTGCTATGAGCTGTGACGCTATGGCACTCTACTGAGGGTGGCAAAGTGAGACTGTCTCTAAAAAAAAGTAAGGGGCCCAGGCTACTGTCCTTGCCTCCATGTGGGGGGTTCTCCTGGTTCACTATACCCCACTCAGCAGGCAATCTGCAGAATTTTCTCCGACAAGCAAAGAATCATATCACATCACACACGTGCTTAAAACCTCTCATGTGTGGCCCCTTTGGTTCCCAAGACAAAGCCTGGGCCCCTTAACATAGCTGAAAAGGGCCCTCCACCCTCTGCAGACTTCTCAGTTGCCATTGGAACTGCCCTTACCCACCATAATGATGCCCCCTCAAACCTTGGCTGACAGTGAACCCAATGCCTAGATACCATCCCCCAATTTGCCATTGTTTAGGATTCAGCTCAGGTGCCACCTCCTTCAGGAAGCCTTCCTGGACTCAGCCCTGCACTCCCGCACACTGTATTGGGCCTCTCTGCTACACTGCAAGTCTGTGTTCTCCACTGACTGGGCCTGGCCAGGGCTGGGAGCCTATTCTCACTGTCACCCAGAGGAAACTGAGGCTTGGAGAGGAGGACAGACTAGCTTAGGGCCTGGCTGGGGTCAAACTTGGGTCTGGTTTTCTGCTGCTCTGCATCTGGCACCTGGCTGGACCTTTAGCACCTTTACTGATGGTCTCTGCTGCTTCTGGGACATGACTTATAGCCCTTTTCCTGCTGAGTGTGCTCAAGGAGAGGTAGGAGCGCCAAGCACCCCTCAGAAGCTGCCTACGGGTGGGGGAGTGTCCCATCCAGGGACAAACACAGCAAAGCCCTGAGAAGTGGCCTCAACTCTGCCCCACCCCTCCCCCTGTAACCTAAGCCCCTCTGTCCTGCTGGCACCTGACACTTCCTTGGCCCAAAATAACTTGGGTTGTGAGGAGGCCTCACAGAGGCCAGGGGTCTGGGATGGAGTTGGGTTACAGGCTAAGCACCCGGGCCTTATAAGGCCCCTAGCCAGGGCCCCAACCACTCCTAGCATGACTGAGTGGCCTGTTAAGTGGCTTGGGGAACCTAGGCCCAGAAGGGCAGTGACTTAACCCCAATTTCAAGGTGAGGCCAGGACAAGGCCCAGGTATTCCAGCTTCTGACCTAAGAGCAGCCTTCTCAGCAGTTGGTAACCAACTGGTGTTCAAATCCCATCTCCATCACTCATCTGTGTGACCTTGGGCAGCCAGAGTCCCCTCTCTGGGCCTGTCCTGGTGCTGCTGGAGAGTGGTGGGTGGGCCACTGAGCAGTACTGTAGGAAGGTCCCAAGTGCTGGCCCTGAGGCTCCTGCTGGGAGGCGGGGACAGGGCTGAGCGTCCAGGGGGTCTTCCAGTTCCCCCAACACTCAAAGTGACGTGATAAGGATAGCCCCTCCAAGCACAGAGGCTGACCCTGTCCTGGTCCTTTGGGGCAGGGAGCCAGACCACAGTGCCCACTTCTTAGGCCCCAGATGGGACGTGCCAAGGGCAGGGACCTGGAGCCCCAGGGCTGCTGGCTGGGACAAAGGGGTGACTGTGTGGAAGGCCAGGAGGGGCTGCAGCACACGCATGTGTGAACACGCACACACACTCACATGCAAAGATCCACGAAGGCACATGTAGTGAGGCACAAATACCCAGAG
Organism: Galago senegalensis; assembly: GCA_963575145.1. Lineage (NCBI taxonomy): Eukaryota > Metazoa > Chordata > Mammalia > Primates > Galagidae > Galago > Galago senegalensis. The sequence continues at coordinate 10,559 of CAUYTI010120289.1, forward strand.
CCTGGGGAATACACAAGCACAAACACACACAGATCATAACCATGGATATATACACACATACACACACAGACTCCAAGGACAGGCTACACAAACGCACCCCCCCGCCCCCTAGAGGAACTCCCCCAAAGAGATCCACCGGCACTGACCTGGGGAGGGGTATGGGTGGGTGGGCGCTGGGGCCAGTGCGTGCCCTGCCCGTCCTGCCAGCCGCCTGCACAGGCGACTATTTATAAGGCTGTCAGCGCGCGGCATGCCGGGAGCCAGCGCTCCCAGCTAGGGCAGGGAGGGAGGGAAGGAGGAGGGAGAGCGGACGGGAAACCGAGAAAGGAGCGGAGACCATCGGAACCCTGAGCCGGAGCCTCGATAGGAAGCCAGGGCAAGGCTGGCACCACCCCCACCTCGTGCACCCCCTGGTGGCTGTGCCCACACACGTGCATTGCACTCTACCGTTTGCCAAGAGTTTTCCATTCCTCTGTTACTGTCACTGTGCCCGGGGTACACTCCAGGGTACGAGGCCAAACTTTTCGGATGGCGGCTGGAGAAACGAGGAGAGGAGAGGTTCTTTGCACAAGATCCCACAGCGCCTTAGTGGCAGAGAGAAGCCAGACCAGGGAGGAAGAGGGTGGAGGCGTGGACTCTTGGGCTTTGCTGGCCCCTGCTCAGATCCTGCCCTGAGGCCTTGGATACAAGTCCACCTGGGACTTCTACTCCCCTGGTGAGAGGGGCCCTTCAAGCTCCTCTGGAAGTGAAACTCTCCTGGACCCCAAAAGCCACCCACATAATATAGACCAGGTACCCTCAAACTAGTCTGAGGGACAGTGAACTGGTCCCCTGTTTAAAAAGTTTGAGGACCCCTGACTATAAAAAAACAGCTCTGCCCCATGGAGCTGCAAGGCAGCCCCGGATGAATTAGTGCGGGATACAGGATATTCAGAGCACTGTGGTTTCTCAGATGAGGGACTGCTACTCCTGATAGAAAGAATAGCTCCCATTAATGAGCACTCACTGTGCACGGTTAAACACAGAGAAGCAATGTGAAGCCAACATGTCACATAGCTTGCCTGACACTCCCTATAGAAAGCCATGTGTTTATCCAGCATTTTCCAGGGGGACTGGCAGGAGGTACTCAATAGTGTAGCATGGCAGGGACAAGACCCCAGGACTGTCCAGCTTCAGTACTTATGCACTTGAACCCACCAGATCACATCATGACCTTGAAGGCAGCAACCCAGATGGCAGGGTGGACCGAATTTGGAATTTGTCTTATAGGCACTAGGGAGCCACAGAAGGTGTTTGAGCAAGAAAGACTACCAAGAGAGTGAGATAGGCTTAGCAACAACAGCAGCCAGGACACCAGCAGTCCTGGGTCTAGTCCCAACTCCACCAACTGTGGTGTCAGACAAGTCTTTACTTCTTGGGAATATGGTTGGGGGTGGATGCTGTGGGGCAGAGGCTCTGCATTACAAGCTATTTGAAGTCCCTCTCACAGGTGTGTGCACTGTTACCACCTTTGGGAAAAGAAAATTGAGGATGTAAATCAAAACTGCAGATGTGCCCTTTGACTTTCAGAAATTCACTTCAAATAAACAGATGTGAGTGCAAACTTCATATAAGAAGGTTTTCTAGTGCTGGCGAGACTGACTGGGTTGATGGCACAGCCAAGGTGGGAGGGGGAGGTGGTGATTTTGCTATAGGGTATGAGTGAGAAAGGAAGCCCAAGTTCTTTGGGGCTAGTGGTGCAAGGGCAAGGGCACACAGCATTGGTGAGAAACGGGCAAAAGGTCCAACTGTGCTGGTCTGTTCCCACCTGCATAAAAATGACTTTAAACATAGAGTTCTGTATGTGTAAAATCTAGTCACAGAATTTTTTTTTTGCTGGCTTTTTAATTCTGCAAAGTTAAAATCATGTAGTCTTAAGTTAAATGTGATGGCATCTTAGAGGTGATAAAAATGAAACAGGGCTGAAAAGGCAGGCACGGGCCATGTGACCACCTGGCTATAGATGAGACTTTCATTTCCTACATAAGGCTTCCCCAGGTATTTTGTTGTTGTTGGGTTTTTTTGTTGTTGTTCCTCCATATGGCAAGCATCTATTACTTTATATAAAACTTTTTTTCTTTGAGGCAGAGTCTCAACCTGTTGCCCTGGGTAGAGTGCACTAGCGTAACAGTTCACAGCAACCTCCAGCTCCTGGGCTTAAGCAATTCTCTTGCCTCAGCCTCCCAAGTAGCTGGGACTACAGGCACCCGCTATAACACTCTGCTATTTTTTTTGTTGCAGTTGTCATTGTTGTTTAGCTGACCCGGGCCGGGTTCGAACCCATCAGCCTCGGTGCATGTGGCCAGGGCTGGAACCACTGAGCTATGGGCGCTGAGCCCATTTATACAATTTTAGTTGTTTTATGACCAAAAATCTAAAAACATATAGAAATGAAACTGATTTTTAAAAACATATTTTGGTTAAAAAAAGAATTCCAAGTTTTGAAAAAAAGACAGCACTGGGTTGGATGATTCTGGGACTCTCTTTACTCTGAGTTCACAGATGGATCCATGAGTACTGACAGGCAGGGGGAGCGTGGTTGGGGTGTGAGGGTGCCACAGGTGGTCTGGCGGAAGCCCTGAGCATCCGCAGGAACAGCTGGATACCGGAAACAGCTGGATAGGAACCCAGAGAGCTGGCTGCTACTCATTAGGTCTGTGGCTGAGTGGGAGATACCCCACTGCCAAGGAAGGTGGGCACAGGGCCCTCTCCACAGAGGTAAGGCAGCATGAGCTTTGCAGGGGTAACTGGTAGAGGGGTGAAGGTGCAGATGAGGAAGCCTCAAATACCAAATGAGGAAGTGGGTTTGGTCTTGGTCAGTGAATGGAGAGCCCAGGGGATGTTTTATAGAGCAAAGAGGGCCATGATGAGGCAGGCTTCAGGAAGCTAACTCTGGCAACAAATGGACCAGTCTCCTCTGGGTCCCGCCTTAGGAAGTGAGAATTTGAGGACTTGTGGTCAAGACCCACCAAAGTCCTACCTCCTGCTGCCAAACTGAACTTCCCCAGAGCCCACCAATGCAAGACTTCCTCTTGATGTCAACTTATGGATCTCCCTTCCATGCCCACCAGTAAACAGAGGGAGGGGCCCCAGCATTCTGGGAGAAATTGTACTTAGAAATCTCCGACTGGGTCCAGATTCCCGGCTGCGGCCTGGGGTTGGAAGTGTGCCATACTTCCAGATCCCCATACACCACACTGGGCTTTAAGGTCCCTAGGTCATGACTTTGCAAGGAGTCTCTGTCCCTCCAGTACCCCTCCCCAGTCACCATTACTGTGTCTGATCAGTTCCTGGGCCCAGCCCATCCTGCTTCAGTCCCACTCTACTTCTCAAAGCAAGAAGGATCAAGGCTTTGTCCACTTTGGGCTGACACTCAAGTAGTCTCATCTCTTACTACTGTCGACACCCTACTGTGACCTCACCATCCACTGAGCAAGGCTGTGGGTCCCACCAGGCTTTTATCTGGGCCCTTCCCACCTGACATTCCCTCCCTCATAAATTGCGAGTAACACAACACAGTACATGACATGTGGCTGCTCGCGGACTACATGAATTGAGAGACAAATTCAAGGTGCCATTCCTGCCTCCTAGTGGTTGTGGCCCACCATTCACCTGGCCCAGTGTCCAGGGAAAGCTCTCTTTCCTGTCCCCAGCAGCACAGGGACCTTGGGAGATCCCAGCAAGCTGCCTGCCCCTGTCTCACACAGTCACTCTTTGTTAGGCCTCGCTCCCAAGGGCATCTTATCTGCCCAAACAGGTTGTAATCTCCCAAGTCACAGACCCCTGCCTCCTGCCAACCTGGAGTAAACAGCTCTTCTGTTATAGGCTGGCAGCAAGACAGAGTTCCCCAGCTCACCATACTCCAGCCAGGGTCCCAGCCCTGCCAGATTCCCCCTTGTTGGGCTTAGTAGGAAATTTTGGCTTCCTGCCCATCATGCCCCCAGGCCTTTGAGCTGAGCTAAGCCAACCTCTGGCTTTGTGGCCTGGCTTTTCTTCTCCCAGACCCCTCTACATTCCCTGCTGGAACTCTCCCCTCCAACTTCCTCAGGAATTCTTCAAATAATCATGGGGGTCCTCGGGGAGGGGAGGACCCTGGAACTGGGATCCTTGGATGCTATGTCCCTTTTGGGCCAAATTTTGGCCCATGAAGGATCTGGGCTCTCAGAGGTGAAGTGACTCTCCCAAGGCCACACAGATACAGTGAGGCAGGGACAGGAAAAACCAGGTGGGGTTGGCTCCCACCCCCCACCCCCACCTCTGAAGCCTCAGGTCTCCACCCAAGCTGTGAAATGCATGGGGAAACCAGAGAGCTGAGCTTCCACCCAGGACACACAGGACATGAAGCCAGAGCTTAGGTATGTTTATTCCTATACAAATCATTACAAAATCAAGTCTGGGGCAGTCACCACTCCCCCATTACCCCAATGTGCAACAGCTCACTGCTGGCCTACCCTGGCAGATCCCTCTCACCCCACAGTCTCCTTCTGGAAGCCCTTCCCTGCCAGGCTCCCAAAGGGCAGGGGCCAAACACATCCAACTGAGGCCCAGCTTTAATAAAGTGCCTGATGTGGAGCCAGGGGACATAGCTCCCAGCTCCCTACAGCCATCCCAGGCCAGCTTGCGGGGGGACTCTCAGCCCTCAGCAGCTCCAGACACGGACTAAATGAAACCCCAGTGTGGCTTGGATCCCCCTTTCTTAGTCCTAAAGTCTCCTTTGACAAGTGGCAATATCACTCTGGGAGGGCAGAGAAGGAGGCCTGGCCCTTTAAGAGTCAAGCTGAGAACAGCTGGGCTGAGGGGCTAAGAAAACAGCAGAAGGCTTGTCTCATTTCAGTCAGAGACCCCCCAACTCTGAGGCAGTTTACACAGAATCATCCTTAAGTTTTCCAGGAGGTGGAGCCTCCCAGCAAGGGACAGTGCTTGGGAGACTCAATCTCAGAGACTGAGGTCCAAGGGCGGTTGGTGGGGCCGTGGGAAGGGATCTCAGACCACCTCAGAACCTGACACAGGAAGAAGGGTGCCCAGAGAGGGCAGGGGTTTGTCCAGGTCATTCAGGGCAGAGCCAAGACCCAGATGCTGGCCTCCTTTGGGGTTCTCTATGACCCCCACAATCTCTTCAATTCCATAAATTCTCTGGCTTGGCCTCCAGACAGCTTCCACCCCCCACATGATCTCTTTCTGATTCTGGGAATTGAGGGGGCAACACCAAGTTCCCAGTTCCTTGGGACAGGACCCCACTGTCCCAACCTAGGAGGGAGTGATTAGGAGTTTATTCCTGGGGCTCTGAACCAAGACCTCATGGGAAAGGACATGACCTTAGCCTCAGACTGACTCAGAAATACCCCTGTACCCTGATTGACTAAGCTCAGACCCTGACAGGACAAGAAAGACACCCCTGATTAACCATATAGACTCCCAAATCCCTGATTGGCCAAGGGATACCCCTAGGCCCTGATTGGCTGGAGGATACATCCTTGTCAAGGCCTTGATTGACTAAGAGACACTCCAGCTAGCCTTGATTGGCCAGAAGATGGCCCATAGTTGAATCACTGGGCCATAGTTGAATCTCCTATACCCCTCCTGAGGTCCCACAGGCAGGGTAGCCTAGGTCCAGGAGGGGTGGGAGAAGGTGATGCCATACAGCTGGGCCCAGGACGAGAAGACCCTCTTCTCAGTGATGAAGCGGTGGTGATTGCCCTTGCGGCTGTGCTCATTCTGGATGTAGGTGACACACTCGTCTGGCCCCTTGGGCTCGTAGTAGTGGTAGGGCGTGCGCTGCAGGCGGGGCCGCTGGCTGGGGCAGAGCAGGTGGGGTAGTCATGGCAGGGTGGGCACTGGCAGGGTCCTTGACCTGTCCACCCCTCCCCTGCCCTGCTGTAGGACTTCAGCAGAGGAAATCCCTGGCCCTCCCCAGGCCTCACTTCCCTCTGTAAAATGAGTGTAGGGTGGACTTGGTTTATATCCATCAGACTTTTTTTTTTTTTTTTTTTTTAATGCAGTGGCACCTTTTCCTTTTCCCAAGAAGGTGGCAGTGTAGAGTAGAGGTGGGAACTGTGGGCACAATAGCCTGGCCCCAACTCCTACTGTTGGTAGGACTTTCAGCCACTCATAAAACATCCTCCTCAGTTTTTCCTCATTTCTGCAGTGGGGAGAGTAAAAGTTCCTATCCCTCAGGGTTGCTGTGAGGAGTCAGTGAGATAATAAACATAATCAACTTGGTAGGTGGTCCGCACTCAGTAAAGTATAGCTGTCACCTAGAGGGCTTTTCATAGCATTCTAATAATAATAATTACTATTAATGAACAAACTCTGGCTGAGCTTGTGCTGGAGCCCCTGAGGTAGCTCAAGGAAGCCTTGATCTCTGCAGAGCAGTTTGAATGAAACAGAGGCCCTTCAAGGCATTCCCAAGCAAGGTTTCCAGGTTCCCCAGCTCCATCCTGCAGCCAATGGCAAGGCATTGTCCTGGGAGGGCACTGGCTAGGCGGACTCACCTGCAGTAATTGGGAGGAACCATGCCGTAGACGTGCACGTGGTCACACAACTCCACCGCAATCACCATGGTAAACCAGCCTGTGCTCAACCATGAATGGGACTTTTCCCTGGGGACAGAGAGGGGTCATGATGAGGGGCACAAAGGCAGAGGGATGGAGTAGGCTGGGAGAGCTGGCCAACCCACATGGAGTTTCCTGTAATCCCTCCCACCCACCCAGCAGGCTCTACCCCCACTTCAGTTACCCCCAGTCCAACCCTGCTCTGGAAGCATGGCCTATGGCAGAGGATTATCCAGGTAGAGGTGAGACATGAGAGGGTTTTCCTTTGAGGGGAAAGTGGGAATACATTTCCCAGGAGACTGGTCACAGTTGACCCTCTAGGAGTGACCATGACAATAGAGCATGCTAAAAGCAGCTGTGCCCATGCTAGAAGCAAGCTCCTAGGGAGAGAATAATCAGAAAAGGTCACGCTGGAGTGACTGCTGTTCACAGCAAAGCCTGGGAGAGTAGCCACAAACCTAAACCTGTGCTTCCATCACAGTGGCCACTGGCCACCGTGACATGTGGTTGAGATATGCTGTAAGTAGAAACTCACACCGGATTTCTTAGTATGAAAAAAATGTAGAATGTATCATTGATAATTTTTTGATATTGATTATATATTGAACTGAAAATATTTTGCAGTTTGTTTTAGGGTGGGGGCTGGGGCTGGATTTGAACCCACCACCTCCAGTATATGGGGCCAGTGTCCTCTTCCTTTGAGCCACAGGTGCCACCCTGAACTGAAAATATTTTGCATAGACTCAGTGCCCATAGCACAGTGGTTATAGCACCAGCCACATACACCAAGGCTGGCAGACTTGAAACTGGCCCAGTTCAGCTAAACAACAATGACAACTGCAACAAAAAATAGCCAGGCAGGCTCAGCGCCTGTGGCTCAAGTGGCTAAGGCGCCAGCCACATACACCCAAGGTGGCAGGTTCAAATCCAGCCTGGGTCTGCCAAATGACAATGACGGCTGCAACCAAAAAATAGCCAGGTGTTGTGGCGGGCACCTGTGGTCCCAGCTACTTGGGAGGTGGAGGCAGGAGACTCGCTTGAGCCCAGGAGTTGGAGGTTGCTGTGAGCTGTGATGCCATGGCACTCTACCCAGCTTGAGGCTCCTGTCTCAAAAAAACCAAAAAATAGCCAGGCA
>CAUYTI010120291.1:0-40041 GCA_963575145.1 Galago senegalensis
ACCTCCAACTCCTGGGCTCAAGCGAGTCTCTTGCCTCTGCCTCCCAAGTAGCTGGGACCACAGGCGCCCGCCACAACGCCCGGCTATTTTTTGGTTGCAGCCGACATTGTTGTTTGGCGGGTCCGGGCTGGGGATTTGAACCCGCCACCTTAGGTGTACGTGGCTGGCGCCTTAGCAGGTTGAGCTATAGGCGCCGAGCCTCTAAGTACAGTTCTGAATGAGAAGTATCTCGTTATTCTATTCATTCACACACTACAGATGACCTTTCTAGTTCATTTAGTAGTAATTACTATAACAATTTAAATTGGGCTCAAGAAAGGCAGATTAGATGATCAACCCATCAGTCAGGGTCCAGTTAAGACAATAGAGCTCCACTCAAAAAATCCAAAAGAAGAACTTCAAGGAGAACTAACTACATAGATATTGTGAGAGCTAAAACACCAAACAAAACAATGAGGCAACTCAGAGATTAACAAAGAAAAGGAAGAAGAAGGTGCTAGAGTTGGCGTGTTAGGACTGTTCAGTGGAAGCCCTTTGAAGCAATGTGGCCAAAGCCAGCCAGAACCATGAAGGGAAGAATAGAGTAGCTATTCAGCTAGAGCTGGAGCAATGAAATGATGCCACCTTTAGCCATTACCAGAAATACTGCTCACACGCCCCAAGTCCAGCTTCTACTTTGCTCTTGCTTTTCAGTTCCCGTTATTTTGCTTCCCACTGGCCAAACTGGGCAATTGCTGTTAGCAAGGTAGCGTGGAAAACACAGCAAGCCCTTGCCCATAAAAAAACAAAGATGAGAGAGGACTCATATTTCCCGATTTTGTAACTTACTATAAAACCATAGTATTATAAGGAAAGGAGTTGTACAAAAACAGTACAGAAATCAATGAAACAGAATTGGAAATACAAAAAAAGACCCATACAAACAACAATTAATTTTGACAAATATACAAAAATAATTCAATAGAGAAAGGAGAGTCTTTTTTAACAAATTGTCCTGAAACAATAACACCCATATGCATAGAACAGAACCTTCATCCATACCTGGAACAATATGCAAAAATGGACTATTGACCAAAAGTAAAATAGAAAACCATAGAACTGTTTGAGGGAAGGATAGGTCTGATAATTTCACGAACTCATCCTAGAAAAAGTGCTACATTCCTCATTGCTGAATATCACCATCGTCACCTTTGAAGTACTCCCTTCAGGAAACTGGGCACCTATGACAGACAACACCTGGTCCACCCTTCAAAGTAATTTTGGAACTCTTTTTCTGGAATGGCCATCAGAGCTATTATCTATTAGCCTTTATGTTCTGAATGTCATCAAGATGTCTTCCTTTCAATACTTCCTTTATCTTTGAGTAAAGAACAAAGTCATTGGGGGCCATATCAGGTGAGTAGGGGGAGGGTGTTCCAATACAGTTATTTGTTTACTGGTAAAAAACTCCCTCCCAGACAGTGCTGTGTGAGCTGGTACACTGTTGTGATGCCATACCTTTCTCATGCCAAGATTTTCAGTTTAAGATTTTCCTGTTTCTCTATCAATATTTAGTTGGTCTTCTATGCTTCTTACAGTCAACTGATGATTTTGACACACGATTGGATGAATTTCTATAGTATTTTCTTCAGTTCTTATTATTGGCCTAACCTCTCTTTATCAGTATCACTTTCTCTCCCATAGGAAAAATCCTTAATCCATTTGTACACTGTCATTTCCTTCATGGCATTAACCCCATAAATTTGCAGGAGGGAATATGTCCTTGATTTCACTTCCATTCTTGTCAATGTTAATAAGAAATTTAATGTTTGTTCATTGCTTTAATTAAAACTCTGAAATTCTCACAACAGCACACAAAAACATTCAACAATAATGAATGCCACACAGCAAGACATTACCACATGTCAACACGAACACAGGTGTGAGCCACTGATATACTGAGGTTATGAAACCTTACCAAGGTGTTTGTACAGTGCTGCCAACATAAGCACACAGGTGGCAAGCTCATGAACTTAATTGTCAGATCTCATATAACAGTGCTCATTTTACCTGTTAGGGAGGGTACAGCATATACTTCCATTCTCTCCTCTGCTTGATTTCCACTGAGTTTTACTTTCTTCTGTGAACATGTGTGCTCATCAGTTAGTTCCAGGTTAATATGTGAGTATGTACATGTAGTGTATGTCTTTCCATTCTTGAGATACTTCACTTAGGATAACGGTCTCCAGTTCTATCCAAATGTTTCTGAAAGGCATTAATTCATCCTTTTTTATGGCTGAGTAGTACTCTATAGTATACATATCCCACATTTTAGTAATCCACTCATGAGTTGATGGGTACTTAGGTTGATTCTGTATCTTTGCAGTTGTGAATTGTCTTGCAGTAAACATTCATACTAACGTGCCTTTTTGATAAAAAAAAAACAGTGACAACAAAAAGAGCTTCTTTTCATTTGCTGGATCTAATGGTAGCTTTACTTTTAGTTCTGGCTATAAATGCTATATTTTCAATCTCCATAGTTTTCTCCATAGAGGTTGTACTAATTTGCAGTCCTATCAACAGTGCCTAAGCATTCCTTCTCTCTGCATTCAGTATCTATTGTTTTTAATTACACAGACTTTTTAATAAAAACTATTCTAACAGGAGTAAGGTGGTATCTCATCCCAGGCTTAATGTGCATTTCCCTGATAATTAGTGACTTCCAACATTTTGTTTATTGGCCATTTCTCTACCTTCTTTTGAAAGGCTTATGTTCATGTCTTTCCCCACTTTTTAATGGTTTTTTTCTGATTTGAGTTCTTTGTAGATTCTTGATATTAGCCCTTTATTAGATATGTAGTTTATGAAGTAAGCATTCTTGATGCCAATTTCATGAGACACTGAGAGCTAAAGGAAGATTCACAGGAGAAACTAAATACTATGTAATTCTTTGGGTGGCCAGCAATATATCCTAAGAAACAAGGTACTTATCACTAAAAAACTTCCTTAAGCCTCTGATCATTGTTTTCTGAGAATATCATTGGTTTCGAATTCAATGTAATAATGTGAAGTATAAGGTAGGAGTCATCAAATTCATGCAAATAATAATACTATACTTTCCTCTACTTTTTAGTAGTGTATTAAATTCTCCCTAGCTGGGAAATGTGGAAGATAAAACAAGGAGAAAGCTATGCTCTATTTAGGGTATTAATAGGAGTTTGGATTTGTGTTAACGCTGACATGGAGTTTTATTTTTATTTCTAGCCTATTTTTTTCAGAATGTCTTAGTAGACTTTGGCCACATTGAAAAACCTTGGAAAACATCTCTTGATTTTTCTGCACAATATCACATTGTGAGATTATTCTTTTTCTTCCCTCAAGGGAAAATTAAACTTCAAATCCTCAAAAATAAAAACCATGGAGAAAAAGAGAATTTGTTGAGAAGAATGCTATTATCCTCTTGCAAATCCTTTCCTTCCCTCATTCTCAGTCCTGCGTCTAATGCACTGACAATAATACAAAATAGTTTCAATGTGGTGATTGGTGCTATAAAAACATAGTTAAATAGAAACTCACAGAGGCCTCTTCAGGATAAAGATGGCGTCAGTCACAGAGAAAGCCAAAATCCTAAAAGCATATGAAAGCAAAACCCAGAATTAAACATTTTCTGGATCCTGATCATTTCTAAAATAGCAGCTATAAATGCCATATTTTCAGGCACAGAATGAAAAAGAAGGAAAGTTTTTAATCACTTACTATGGGAAGATCAAGAAGAAACACATGGAAGAAAGATTAGACACAAAGGATTTCCTGCTAACAAGTGTTATTAAATAAGAGAATGTATTACTTAAGACACTGCTTTAAAAAAAATACAGAACAAAACAACCTTCTTTAGAAAACCACAAAAACTCTATGATGTGGTCTTTCTGATCCACCCAGAACAGAGAACAAAATAGCATCAAGGAGCTTACAGTTCTCTGGCCAGTCCCAGGTATTTTGAGTTCAGAAAAATACTTAAATTACCCTGTATATTTCTGTCCTCTACAACTATGTTTACTTTGATAAGTCAAGACCAATTTTTAAATGTTTGTTTTAAAATTACAATATCCCATGTCAGTGCAAATGGTCCAACTCCTGGGGCTTTCATTATAACTGTGGATGAGTTCTGATCAGAAACTTCCTTCCACTCTTTGCAAAGTGTAAGAAAAAGGCACTCTCTAGAAGGCCAGCATTATTAAAAATAACACTTTCTGATTATAAATATTCCAGTATTTCCTTATAAAACACAAAGATGACAATTTAAGTTATCACTACACAATGGCAAAAAGATAACCATTATGAATATTTTTTCTCTCCAGGATGTATGTGCTTATAAGCACGTGAAATCATTCAGATAAGAATTTTGTCTATAAATTGGGGTCATAATAAGCTTTGAAAGATTTTTTAAAATTTCATATCCATCAGAAATGTGATTTTAAAGACTGCATGGTATTTTTCTATTGTAGCACTTACCCTAAGATATATTTATTACAATATTTATTACAAAAATATTATAATGTTATTGTATATTAGTTTCCATTGTCAAATATGGGACCAAATTTATCCTTTTGATTCGTAAGTACTAAAATGTTAAGTCCTTAAGTTACCTTTGGCCCTTGGGAAAGCACGGTCCTTTGACAAAGTTAAGGACAAATACATTGAAGCCGGGAGGAGATGAAAATGAGTAGGAAAAGGAAGATGGGGCCTAAAGTAAATAATGCCAAGCGCCTCACTGGCCCCCACTAACATTCTACACACCTGACAACTAACTAAAAATGAACATCAAATACAAGTTCTGAAAAGAATAAAAAACAGAGAGAGGAAACAATACAAAGTCTGAGAATGAAGTTACAAAGGGGCTCTGGGTGTGTGAGGAAAACATTTATCTCTACGCACATTATATAATACGCAGAGACAGTGTCCGCCCGCCGAATGCATCTGAGGTCCTTTTCCGTTTGGAGTCCAAGTCTTTTCCGCAGCTTATTGGTTCTTAGCGTCACTACTAGCTGAATTGCTAAAGCCTCAAAGCAAAACAAAGTCCTGGGGCCTAGACCTGATTGTTCCCAAACTTGGCTGCCAGCAGACCCACAGGGGAGGGGTTTGCTATGTTTTTTTCCTGCTTTCAGGCTCCCACCACTGAAGCTTTTTAAACCGCAGGTTGGGAAGCAGCTGGGCACAGAGCGTTTGTAACCGGAGCTGCAGGTGAAGATTCCCAGACAGTGTCCCCGGAGGGACTGCGAAGCGATGCCAAGTCCCCTGCCGTATTCGCGACCGGCTGGCCTAGGGGCGACCCCTCTGCCCCGAAGCTCCGTCGTAGCCCACCCGGGGCCCCGCCAGGGGGCGCCAGGACCTCGCAGCTCGCCCGCGGCCAGCGCGTGCCCTCCCGCGCGCCCAGCCCTCCCGGACCCGCCGCGCGCCCTGAAAAGGCTCAGGTGTGGCGCGAAGGGAGCGCGACCCCGAGCGGCGCAGCTGGCTGTAGGGGGCGCCTCCCGCAAACCCATCCGCGCTCCGGCTCCCTTGGACGCCGCCCTCAAGTAAGATCTTGTTTTGTGTTTTGTTTTAAAAGTCTTCCCCGCCCCCGTACTGCTTGAAGGCGTAAATGAGTGAGGGGTGGGAAGGTGGGAGGGGGAAATAGAGAAAAGAGGCGCTGGGGGATTGAATACCCCCTTTAAATTACTGCTGACACCTCGGTTCCAAGCCCCTAAAATCTCAATCAACAATCCATTAGAACTCAACAGGAGTAAAACTAAATCCTCGTTTAAGTGTATTTATCCGATCTCCTTTCTCTCTTTCAAATGCTAAATCCATTTCAGCATATGCCCCCTCTTTCTCTAGCCTTTCTCTCAAGACTGGCAGCCCATACCACTCTTGTAAATATGAAAGATGCTAATCATATGACATATCACGTCTCCGTCGGAGCCGGAATAAAGCCTTCAGATTTGGGATCATTGCCTCCAGACAACAGCTTCATCAGCCGGAAAGTTGGTTTTTTTTCTCCTTTCCTTCAACTCTCAATCCCTTCTTTGTCTGGAGGAAAATGCAGCCGACTCGAGCCACCCAGGCCATATGGTTCACTCTGTATTTTCTTAGTTGAATTCTGAATTGTTTCTGTGACTTGCGAAGTTTTTTTGGAAGTGCGTATAAAGACATAGAAGAGCTACTTGTTCAGGGAGCGCTGCCCGGGCGCGCCGCGGCCGCCCCCTCCCGGCCCGGAGACCCGGCCCGCGCTCCTCCGCCCAGGGTAACGGCGGCAGTTGAATTATCACAATATTGTGACTAACGACCAAGCAGGCCACAGCTGTTTGATTCTCTCTCTGTGCGTGCTCCGCGCCTTGCCCGACGCCTGGCACACAGTAGGCGCTCGGGAAATAATGAAGGGAATAAAAAGAATGAATAAATAAGCTATAAGGGGCTTTATCTCTTTGGCTCCTTGAATATAAACCAGATTGTCGCCCTCTCCCGACACTCTCTATTGCATTACAGTTCTGTTGTCTCCGTAAACTTATTTTCTGACGTGTGTAACTTTTTGGTTTTGGTTTACTTATTTGAACGTAAGCTCTGTGGGGGTAGAAATCATGTCTTGTCTGTGCATCCCAGGGTTTTCCCGGGCTGGGACAGCGATCACACACATTCATTGCTCATTGAGTAGGTTTGGAATGTAGGAAGAAGGAATGATGCAATGAGTAAGTTAAAGTAATGAACAGATCCTATTTCCAGAAGATACAGATTAGGAAATGCTCTTTGCTAAATATTTGAACTTCGTGCCTCAGCCTCACCCTTTTGATTTATACTACTTATCAGTAACAATAAATAATACATTTATTTCCAGAAGAGAATTGGGGAGGGGAGTTGTTTTGTTTTGGATTTTGTTCCCTTCATGGGGAGAGGAGAGGGAAAATCAGTTTTCAAGATCTTTATCCATTTCTCTGAATAAGTTTTGTGTTTTCCAGGTTCGGGACTGTCCTTTCGAGGGAGCAGGCTGCCAAATTTCCTTTCTAACTCCTTACACAAATCCCAAAGGGCCCTTTCACCAAATCATTAAATTCTACAGAGGTGGTCAAGCTCGCACTGCTTTTCATGAAACGAAGAAAGAAAAGGGTCCTTGAAGTTTAGAAGATGCCCAAGGAAAACTCCTTGAATGACATCAAAAGAATGAGTTTCCATAGCTGTTGAAGCACGAGGGCAGTGTATCCGCACAAAGGGGGATCGGGGCACCGGGACGGGCCCACCGCTCTGTCCCAGGACAATTGGGTCACTGAAATAGGGAATTAATTACCATTGGAGAGTGGGCAGGCCATTCACCACTGGCTGAGTTTTATTAAACGCCAATATAAATAACAAAACAACTCTTGTGGCTGCACTATTCCTACACGCCAAAGGAAGGATTATGCTGGGGATTAACATCTTAAAGTCTATGAGACTTTCTGACTCAAGGCTCGGAGCTGGTAATCGTGTTTGTCTCCTGGTTCAGCGATTAGTGCTCTCTTTCTTGCACTTTCCCCTGGATAGCCAATGTCCCTTTTTGCAGGCACGGAGAGTTGGGGGGCGGCTCCCTAAAGGGCCCCCAGCTCTCCATTCACACGCCGGCTGTTCTTTTCCCCTTACCTGAGGAAAACAATCAGAAGGCTGGCTGGAGATTGGCAAAATCTCCTACAGTGATTTCTTTCCTTCGTGGGAAAGAAGACGGACGCTTGGGTAGCGGGTTAGATTAGGGGTGAGAAGTCTGCGGGGGTCTCAGTTCCCCGGAGCGAATAGGGTGGGGGTAGGGTGGGCCAAGACGGAGAGGAGCCTCCCTGCACCTGCGGAGGAGATCCCGCCGCAGTTGAGCAGACGTTGTGCGGTCAAGCCGAATCCCTGCCTGTTCAGCTTGCGGCCACCACAGCACATTGTGCGGGCTTCAGGCTAGGGTCTTCGGAATGGGCATTGGGGCTCAGTGGATGATCTTCCCGGTCTTCTGTCTTCCCTCGCACATGTCGATTCCTCTGACACGGCAAATAATTTAAGGGGGCGCTGGGGGGAGGGGGGATACTGGCGCAATGGAGCGGCAGTTCGGTGACCTAGCCTGGACCTCTCAAGGACTCTGTTGAAGCCGAATCCTCTCCGGACAGGATCCCAGGGGAAAACGAGGATGAGCCTGAAAATTCCATGTGGGAGCGGGTGGCTGAGGACTAGGACGAAGGAGGGGCATGAATTTACATTGCTACTCCCCTTGGCTTTCTTGGCTCCCGGGAAGGGGGACAGGCAAAAAATCTGAACTCACACTCGTTCCCAGAGCTCACCATCACCACTACCAAATTCTGACATTGCAAGGAATTCTCTACTAAGAAATCTAATTGTCCCTTTGCCAGGCTTGCCTGTTCTGGAAACTGCGTTTCCAGCCTGTAGCGAAGAACTAGAGACTGCAGTAGTGAAAGATGTTCAGGATTTGCTTTTTCTCGCCATCTTTGGGTCTCTCGGAGAGCTCGCGCCGGGGATTAGGATTTAGGGTACAAAGCCCCTCTTGGCAGGCATTTAATCCTGATCTTTTGGCAGAGCATAAGCATGCCCTCTTCTTTCGGCCTGGGGGCTTGACTGAATTGGGGGACAATTTCTCTGGACAGCCAAACCTTTGCTCTGGTACTTTCTAGGAAGGGCGCCCTCCTTGGCGCTGGCGGATCTTCACCTGCAACAGCGAGTGTCTACTGCACGGACCATTTGTCCTCCTTGTCCACTTGTGAGGTCGAAGTGTGGATAGGATGTAGCCTATGGCTCCACAGCAACACCTACCGTAAACTTTAGGGCTTTTGGGTCGTCTCAAAAGTTCAAGCTTCTTAGAAGCAACAAAGACTTTCTAAAGATCTCCACCCCTTTACCCCTCCCCTCACTTCACTTTTCTCTAGCTACACGCTCTCGGCCTCCTTTTTAAGGCTCCGAGATGAGTTTAAATCATTATGCTCCCATTTCTTGATAACTGCCCGCTTTGAGCTTTTTGTTCTCTTAAAGTAGGATTGCACACTGAAAGAGGGGCTGAAGATGAACAGTTTGACCCTTTAGGACAGTTCACGCAATGGACAGGAGCGGCCTTCGGTCACCATCCTCGCTGATGCTATTCACGCGCTCCCCTCCCCCTTCACATAACATTTCAGCCTCGTTTCATCTGGACAATCTTTTAGACCACACAAGTGCCTCTTGAATTTATTTAAGTTAAAAGAGTGCTAGAAGAGTCCAGCTAAGGATATTTGGCATTAGTTAACTTCTGCGCAAAGCCGAGTACAAATCGAAATGGTTTTTCTGCAGCAAAACTGAGCAAAATGCCAAACAAATAGAATTCTATCTAGGCAATTGAGCGTGAATGGCTGGTCTCTGGATTGCACCAGCGTTGTTAGCTCCTCCTTGGGGTTCTTTTCTTTTTTTTTTTTAAAGGATTTTTTTTTATAATTAGAAAAACGTTCTCATGTCAAGAGTGAGGCAGCTCTGGAAAGCTACAGCGCAAACACACAACCAAAAATTCTTAGAGTTCCAAGATCTATGCAGGGTGATTTCCTTACTCCTTTACTTTGCACAGAAATCTAACATGTACAAAACTGCGTATGCCCGAGGAAGCTCTTTTTTAAATAAAAAATAAAATTCTACAAAATCCCTGTTATTATATTTAAATGGATTAGAGATTAATTTAGATCAACCCCGAGTACATATTCCTGACAGTGCTGGAATACTTTCTTTCTTTCTTTCTTTTTTGAGACAGTCTCACTTTACTGCCCTCAGTAGAGTGCTCTGGTGTCACAGCTCACAGCAACCTCCAACTCCTGGGCTTAGTCGATTCTCTTGCCTCAGCCTGCCAAGTAACTGGGACTACAGGTGCCCTCCACAACATCCGGCTGTTGTTGTTGTTGTTGTTGCAGTTTGGCCAGGGCAGGGTTGGAATCTGCCACCCTCAGTATATGGGGCCAGAGCCCTACTCACTGAGCCACAGGCACCGCCCACTCTTTCCTTCTGAAGGAAAGTTGCAGAATATGTTGACTTTTCCCTAACAGATAGTATAGAAGTTTGGGGTTTTATGTTGGAAAGAATATGCCCTTTCAGTGAATCATAAAAGTATAAAATCCTAGGTGAATATAAAAACTGGGGAGTCAGATGCCCAAATACTGTTAACAATCAACTAAGAAATCCATTGTGTTTCCCTAGCTCTAAGCATTAGACCCAGCTTGATCTCATTGTTATTTGGGGTTATACAAGGCTCACTGGGTTTTTTTTTTTTTAAGCCTCTACTTAAGTGGATTGCAATTCTGTTCTTTGCCCTAAATGCTTTATCACTAAATCAACCTAGCACTTCCTAGCCAAACCACAACTTTAAATCTGTCCAAAGAAGTATATTTCTACAGATGCTAAAACAAACCTTCCTTTGCTTTCCATTACATTCATTTATTGGCTTGTCTTTCTTTGCAGGCAACTACTGTGGAGAGATACAGGTGTGTAAGACCATGGTTCCTCCCATGATGCCAGTATTTATTTTTAACAGTCTTTTATCATTTCCTCAGAACCTAGCTTTCTCAGTTTTTCTTTCATTCAAATTTACAAACAAAAATCCTGCTTCCACTCTCAAATGTTTCTCTGATGCCTACCTGGCTGGGATGAACAAGGCCACACCACTGGTGGGTTTTCTTTTAGGGGAACTGTGAGCCCAGTATTGGTTTCAGAGATGGTTGCCTATGAAGTCATGTTCACGAGTGCATACCATGAACCTGTCTATTGCTTGTATCAGGCCATTTGTGAAGCTCTGATTCCACAGGTTTATGACACAGAGAGACCCAAAGGAATATGAGAGAGGCAGCTGCTGTGTGCTGCAGAGACTGACACTTTCTTCTTTCTTTCTCATTTTTGCCCTTCTAACGAATTAAATCACCTTGTTCTGATCTTGGGAGAAACTGGAAAGGATACGTTTAAAGTTGAGGAATTTGCTTTAAAATGGGAGGAAAGGGAAACACAAGAAGAAAACAGTAAAGTGAAAATCATGATGGTTTTCAAATCATTTCAAGACAAAGGGAAGTCTTAAGGCTTGAGAGCTGTAGGGCAAGAATCTATTTCACAGGATTCTAAGTTTCATTTTCTTTTTGCCCTCAATTTTGTTACCTCTCTCCAGAAAACGTTAAACAAATTAAAACCATGCCAAAACACTAACAGCCACTTTCATCACTCCCTTCTCTGAAATACAACTTGATTCCAATTTCCACAAACTGAGGGAGACACAAATCAGAAGTTAGTATTCTTCCACTCCAAGGAAAAGTGCCTCAGTGAATAAATATAGCATTTTCTCTCTCGCTTGCTACTGAGTCCTAACACTCCAACTGCGCCTTAATTTGCAAAAAGGATCTCAAGAGAACCCTCTCTCGATTACTGGAGTCCCAGGTCGACAACAGGGTGGGCGTGATCGTGGGGGATAGGGGCGGGAGGGGGGAGCTGACGAGCAATTCAGAACAAGTTTCCTCCAAAGTCCAGTCGTCCTTCAGCTCCTTTTTTCTCATTGAAAAGCGGGAGAATCGGGAAGATGGGCCTCTTGTCCCTACAACGCCCCCCAGCGCGGAGCAGAGGTCACGGAAATGTCAGCTCAGCCCATTTGCTCGCAGGAGCAGCAGCTCCCCAGCTCCTCCTGGTCGGTCTACCGCCACCCACACAGGAATCACCTAGCAGTCCTGTCCCACCAGGCTGCAAACTGAAGTTAACACCCCTAGAACCTTCTTCGGTGCCCCGACCCTTAAGCTGCGGCAGGTAAAAATGAAGAGGTTTCTTGCAACTGTTATCATGTGAGCATGTGAAGGCTTCTATTCTCACATCTTCTAAAAGCCCAATTGCTCTTCCACACAGTCTCCCCTTCCAGGAGACTTTCTGAGCCCGCCTTGTCCTCTCCCTTCACCCTCCCCACCAGATTCTCTGGACCCCAAACATTCTCGTCCATGCTGTGCCCACTGCTCACCACCCACGCCCCTTTCCTTCCCTAACCAGATGAAAGTGTTTTAAAATTGTTTACTATTTGAAACCGTCCCTAAGAGGTTTTGCCAAAACACGCCAGGCAGTACCACGAGGGCTAAATGCTTTCCTCGGGATTCTGACCCCCATTAACTAATTCCTAGCTCCCATCGCCGGGGAGCTAGGAAGCCCGGCAGAGCCGAGTGCGGTGTGTGCTCGCGCGCCGGGGCGGGGGGAGACCGGACGGCCGCTAGGACGGGGGCGGGGGCGGTAGCCCGAGTCCCCCCAGCAGCCCCCAGCACCCGGGCGCCTAATGAGCTGCTGAAAGGGAGCGGGCTCCAGTGCGCGTGGCTCGCAGGCCTCCCGGAGTCCAGGGCGCCCTGATTGGCCAGCTGCGCCTCGCGACCTCCATTCATTAATAAATTAGCGGCACGCTCCAGCCGAGCGCGAGCCACCAATCACAATGGACAGCGGCGGCGACAACAGCCCCAGCTTGAGCTGCTGCGGCTGCCATGGCCTCGCCAGCTCCGGCCTCAGCCTGAAGCTCCAACATGAGCTTTAGAACCATTTTATGCTGATTAGATAAAGAGGAAAAGAGAGGCGGGGGTGGGAGGAGGATAGATGGATGGCAGGGCCAAGGGAGGGGGGAAGAGGGTGAAGAAAGAGAAAGAAATGAATGATGATAATGCAATGAAAAGAATAAGCCAGGAGAGGGAAAAGCGGGGGAGAAGGGGGGCTGGTACTGGGGGAAGGAGGAGGCGGTGGCGGCAGGGGTGGTGAGGTGGGGGCCCGGGGGCAGATCTGATTGTTTTCTTGGTGGTATATAAGGGGTTTTAAGGAGAGTCGTGTGCCAGACACGCAGCCACTGAACCACAAGCAGTTCGCTTTAACTGGAGTTCGGGGGAGTCGCGTGCCAGGAGCTGCACTGGGGACTGACTGACAGACAGACACGCACCACCACCACAACACACGAGACCCAGGCGGGCTGCGGCCGCCACCGCCGCTTGGCAAACTCGCCGGTCGGAGAGGTCCCCCGTGGAGCTGCGCCACTGTAGCACTGGGCTCGGGCGAAGGACATAGTGCTGCTCTCTCGGCCGCACAGAGACTCCGGTCACACCTGAAAGTAACTGCACGTTTAGAGCCAACTAAGTAAGTATCCGCGCCATGGCTTCCAACTTTGCAGGGCTGTTTCCCGTACTCAGTCCAAACACGCCCGCACGCCCTCGACTCTGGGCAGAATCTTTGTCGCGGAGGTTACAGTCCCTTCCTAGGGCAGGAAGCCAGCCGTCAAGGAGCCGCAGAGTGCAGGACCCGCCAAACGGCGGCTGGGTTACAATGAGGGGCGCTCCTGACCTTGTCTGGGTTTCCTCCCCAACTATGTTTCTCCTCCGCGCCGTTTCGAGTACTCTTCTCTAGGGCGCTTAGGAGCACGCCTCGGTAACTCGTAGAACGTGCCTCGGTTTCTTGATCACCTTATTTGCCTATTTCTCGTTCCCTGCTCTCTCCTGTAGAATGTTCGTCAAATCTGAGACCTTGGAGTTGAAGGAGGAAGAGGACATGTTGGTGTTGCTTGGCTCGGCCTCCCCAGCCTCGGCGGCCCTAACCCCGTTGTCCTCCAGCGCCGACGAGGAAGAAGAGGAGGAGCTGGGCGCCTCGGGCGGGGAGCGCCCGCCGCGCGCCGCTGAGGCTGGGCAAGGAGCGCGGGGCGGCTCAGCGGCTGGGGCCGAGGGCTGCCGGCCCGCACGGCTGCTGGGCCTGGTGCACGAGTGCAAGCGGCGCCCCTCCCGGGCGCGGGCGGTCTCCCGGGGCGCCAAGACTGCCGAGACCGTGCAGCGCATCAAGAAGACCCGTAGACTGAAGGCCAACAATCGCGAGCGAAACCGCATGCATAACCTCAACGCGGCGCTGGACGCGCTGCGCGAGGTGCTCCCCACGTTCCCCGAGGACGCCAAGCTCACCAAGATCGAGACCCTGCGCTTCGCCCACAACTACATCTGGGCGCTCACCGAGACCCTGCGCTTGGCGGATCACTGCGGAGGCGGCGGCGGGGCCCTGCCGGGGGCGCTCTTCTCCGAGGCTGTGTTGCTGAGCCCCGGAGGCACTAGCGCCGCCCTGAGTAGCAGCGGAGACAGCCCATCGCCGGCCTCCACGTGGAGCTGCACCAACAGTCCTGCGCCGTCCTCCTCGGCGTCCTCCAACTCCACCTCCCCCTACAGCTGCACTTTATCGCCAGCCAGCCCAGCCGGGTCAGACATGGACTACTGGCAGCCCCCACCTTCCGACAAGCACCGTTATGCGCCTCACCTTCCCATAGCCAGGGATTGTATCTAGAGCTGTCATCTCTGCTACCCACGCCAGGCCTTAGTGGGTTCCCTTTTGTCCTCAATCGTTCCCTCCTCCCTTCCACTGACCCCACTTTCCACGCTCTGAAAATCACCTCCCTTCACAGGGCAGATGTAGCCGTTCTGATTCCTCGGCTTGTTGCCCTCCTAGACTATTGGTTTTCTTCATTCGGACGGGCTCTGATTTACTTCAAGTGTGATGGAGCTTACGGTCAAAGAGAATGGTGGCGTTTTGGGGGCTTCTTGAGACTAAAAAGATGTTGGGAAGAGACGATGGTGGCATATCTAAAGAGCAGACTGACGCTCCTCCCTTTTCTCTGTAGCAGAACTTAGTACAGTTCATGTGAATCTCCCAGGGGGGATGCAACTGGTTCCTGTGATCTCTTCACCTTTGCTTCTGCATAGAGATGTTAATGTCGAGTAGAAAGAACTGTATCTTAGCATCTGAATGATTTTACCGGTAATAATATTATCCACAGATTTGCAATGGCTGGCATCTGCTTTATTCCCATTGCTGTCAGCAGGCTGTGGGAATTTCACCTGTCAAACCAAACTTTCCCTCTCTGATGTGCACTTTGTTCTATTTCCCAGATTTGTCACAATACCTATTGTCCCTTCTTTCTCTGTCCTTTTTCTTCCCCATTTTGCCATCTGTCTCTTATGATTTATAAGGGGGGGAAAACTTGTTTTGTTAGAGGGGCAGGTTAGAAGTCATTGTATAATTTGTAGGCTTTGTAATGATTGAATACAAGCGTGGAAATTTAGGCTGAACTCTCTATCAAAAGGAAAAATGTGGAGGAAAAGGGAAAAATCAAGAGGGAGGATTGCTTCATGCATTATTTATCTCGACCTTTTAGGGGAGAAGGAACTCCCCCGTTCTTTCAAGAGATTAAAAATAAATCAACAGTCTGAAAACCTAAGCAGACACGGAGCATTATTGGGATCAACCACACACGTGTTCCCTTCTATTTATTACAAAGAAATTTTTCATGGGAAAAGTATGTATTTTTTTGTATATTCTACAGAGTTTATTCTAGTATGTATTTACACCTTGAAGAGCAAGAAAATTGCTCTTGTGATTAAACTATAAATAAAATATCTAATTTTCATAAGTTTTGTGTATTGTATTCTCACTTTTTCTTGATCATGTGTTTTGTGTTTGACTCGCAAATGAGTTGTGTCTTTCTGAAATTCCTCCATGCCAAATTGAATATAGTACTTGTATTTTTTGGCCAATGTTTGTGTGTAGGATTTCACTAAGAAATTACAAGACACAAACACTGAAATAAAAATGTAATTCACAGTACAATAATACAAACTTCGTTTTTAAGAAATAAACTTCTGAGCAAATAAGATGAGCAAAAAAAGGAAAAGAATCAAAGTGATAATTAAGTCATGAAAATCCCCAAAGTTCAGAAAACATTGATTTTTTTAAAAATAATGAAGTTGATATTTCTTGATGGAGTGTGTAGAACTTTGGTTCCTACACTGCCTCAGTGAAGTGATTGGACAGTAATCTCCAAGGACACTCTTTCCAGCTCTAACATCTATGATTTAACAGTACTTATAAATTCATTACTGGAAGCTGATGTTGTCTTAGTCCTGTTTTAACAAGCTAGTTGATTTTAAAAGCAAACTCCTAGGAAAAGGGACATATTTAGAGTGAACTGGAATTTTAAAAAAATCTGAAAGAAGTACTTCTGCGTTATAACCTTTGTTAAGGTAATTACATAGCCAAAACTTCTTCAAAGAGGACGGAAAAATGGCTTAGTACAATCCCCAAAGCAGAAATGAGTGACCTTTGATTGGTGTTGGGTAAAAAATGATCAAGTGAAGGTTAACCACATTCTAGATTTACTCCCCTTGGAAAAGTGTATCTACAACAATACAAGCTAAAGAAATTCATATAAGAAAATCTTGGGGCTCGGTGCTTGTGCTTCAGCAGCTAGGGCACCAGCCACATACACTGGAGCTGGCGGTTCGAATCCAGCCTGGGACTGCCAGACAACAAAGACAACTACAACCAAAAAACAGCCGGGTATTGTGGTGGGTGACTGTAGTCCCAGCTACTGGGGAGGTTGAGGCAAGAGAATCACTTAAGCCCAAGAGTTAGAGGTTACTGTGAGCTGTGATGCCACGACCCTCTACCAAGGGTAGGGTGACAGCTTGAGACTGTATCTCAAAAAAAAGAAAAAGAAAGAAAAGAAAATGTTGGTTGATTACAGCCTCCTCCCCAATCATGAATGTCATATCTGCCTCTGGTTTAGGCTAAATCCTCTACTCATCTGCATAAAGCAATAATAATTTTTCTGAAGCTATCCATCTGAGACTGCTCTATGCACATAGAAAATACAAAGTGTTTAATATATATATATATATATATTTTTTTTTTTGTAGAGACAAGAGTCTCATTTTATTTATTGCCCTTGGTAGAGTGCCATGGAGTCAAACAGCTCTCAGCAACCTCCAACTCCTGGACTTAGGCAATTCTCTTGCCTCAGCCTCCCCAGTAGCTGGGACTACAGGCACCCGACACAACGCCCAGCTATTTTTTGGTTGCAGTTTGGCCGGGTTTGGGTTTGAACCCGCCACCCTCAGTATATAGGGCCGGCGCCCTACTCACTGAGCCACAGGTGCCACCCAAAGTGTTTAATATTTTAATAACTCCATCTTTATCTAAGGAAGAACCAACTCAGGGTTTATTTCATTTGCATAGCTGGACATAAGACAGGCCTGTTGAAAAATCCCTTCTAATTTAAAGATTTAGCTACTCTCTGATTATCTGATATAGGAGAAAGAGATAACAGTAGTTCTCGCTCTCTTTCTCTCTCTCTCTCTTTTTTTTTTGTTCAGACAGACTCTCACTATGTTGCCCTTGGTAGAATGCCGGTGTCACAACTCACAGCAACCTCTAACTCCTAGGCTTAAGCAATTCTCTTGCCTCAGCCTCCCAAGTAGCTGGGACTACAGGCACCCACCACAGTGCCCAGTTATTTTTTGTTGCAGTTGTCATTGTTGTTTTTAGCTGCCCCAAACCCACCAGCCTCAGAGTATCTGGCTGGTGCTGTAACCACCGTGCTATGGTCACCCAGTAGTTTTCTTATAGTCACATGCATGTAAAAGCCAAGCCAACAAACAAAGTGATTACCATAAGACGGTTTGAAAACATTAGAGTTTTGATGCTGCACAATGATTTTTCTGGTATTGATGGTACTTATGATGACGTATGGTGCTTTCTCTGGAAACATGCCAAAGAAACAGGCTGTGGCAGTAGACCTTCAAGTGCAGCTACTCTTGCAAGACTGCAGAAACCCCTTCAATTGGGAAGGCCATCTCATGAACAGATCACCCTAATGGTTTAGTTGGAAAAGTAGTGATGGAGAGATGGTCCAATCATCATAGCTTTGAGTATTAATAGCAAATGCAGACTTGATGTTTGACCTGGCAGAATCTAGCAACTCCTGTACACAGTTTCTCCAGGTCAACAACCTTGCTCACAGAGCTGGGCCTGCAGGTCCCTATACACATCAAGGACATTATGTATGCCAGGTGTTCAATCTACTCACTGCCATTCACACTCCAGCTTTCCCTTCCCCATCTAGAGAACACCTTATTTTACACTAAACTGGCACAATTATTTTTTATGGCTTCTCGTCATCTTTAGCAGTTAAGAATGATGTTCTTACTGCCTAGGTGCTGGGAGTTCCTCCTAACCCACTGCAACCTCCATAGCCTGGGGCTAAGGCCCCATCCTCCTCGCCCCTTCCTAATAGGAACAAGTACAATTACAGGGTCGAGGCCATTGCTTCTGCAATAAGGAACAAGGTCCCTATTTTATCCATTCCCCTCCCCACATCGTGACAGCGCTGTGACGAGCTGGGTCTGTCTGCACTAAGCCGACTTGCAGGCCTCAGAGCCACGCCATTCTATTTTTAAAGGCTTTCGAAGAAGAGATACTTGGAACAGTATGGAGATTTTCTTCCGCAGAGAGTCGCACACAGCCAGTGCTGCTAGATCTTGTCGGCGCCCAGAGAGGCAGAGGGGTTAGTCATGTCCTCATTGGGGCGTCGCTTTAGCTCGGACAGGGTCTCGGGATTGGTTGTATTTGTTTGTTCTCAAGTGCCCAGGCCTTGTTATGGTTCACTTTTTCTTTTACCAGATTTTTAATACATCTATCTGAGGTCCAAGAAAGTGGGGGAAAAGTGGAGAGGCTGACCCACAAACGCTGTGCCTGCCGTAGGAGCCGGACTCAGGTCCAGCCGGAGGCGCAAGAAGGGGCAGAGGCGCCCTGGGCCGCTGCCCCTTGGCCAGGACCAAGTGGATGCCCCCGGGGCTGAGTCCCTAGTTCCAGGGCTGAGGCCAGGGCATCGGAAGTCCGCGGGCGGCCTCGGCCGAAGGAATCCAAGGTTCAGTGGGCGCTTCCCAGAGTCTAGTAGTCCCAGGGTCCCCGAAGGGTGTTAGGTCCAAGGCCGCCTTCAGCCGCTCTTGCCCGCGGGTCCGGGTTACTCGGGCTTCGAGCTGCTAAAGGGCCGGGCCACAGGCGAGGCTTCGAGCTGCGGCGCCCCCACCGTCCGGGAACACCCCCTCCAGGGCACAGCCTTGGGCCTGTTGTGACTTCTGGGCACCGACACCTGGAACCCGCAGAAAGCGCCTCCTCTTCAAGCGGGGCCGAGTTCTCCCTCCACCACCCTCGGGCTCCCAGGCAAGCTTTGAATGTATTAATTAAATAAAGCGCCAAAGCAGGGCGCTCCCGGGAGCGTGAAAGTCCCGGCCTCGGAATCCGCAAAAGAAATGTGTGAAAAGAGAATTAGTGAAATTAGGTTAGACCAATAAAACGTGAGGGCCCCAACACTCTCCCTCTCCCGCCCCCCAGCCCTCGCTCCCCCAGCCTGGGGCTAGAAGGGCTATCTGGTCTGACTATTGTTTCCCGCCTTGGCAGGGGGTTCATTGTGTGATAAATAATTCCCCTCCATTTTCTTTTTATTCTTGGAAAAAAATGGGTATTTGCATAATCAGTGCTTTGATGTGGCCAGAAATGGGAGGTTTGGTCTCCTCAAGTCCGCTATTGGTAGCGAAGCAACAAAGCTAGCTCCGGGTGCTTCCCTGCGCTGACAGTGTGTGGGGCAGATTGTCAGAAACGGCGGCGTTAAGCTGCTGCCTCCTTTTTAAGGATCCATTTTAATGATTGAACTTAAGGGATGTCCAAAAAAAGGAGGGATGGAGGGCGAGCGGTCTCACCCTTTTTTACCTCTTCCTGTCCTCGGGGTTCATTGTTCTTTGCAGTTTCTTTGCCAAAGGTTGGGGGTGGTGCGCCTCTGTGCTCGCCACCCCACGTGGCTCGTACTGGGCACCGGCAGGGGTCCCTCGGGCCGAGGAGGGGAGAGGTCCGCAGGAGCAGCCCCCCTCACCTCCCACCCGTTTTCCTTTCCCTAGTGTGATTATCCAGCCGGAATGGGGTTCGTCTTATGGAGGACGCTGGAGTGAGTCTCTTTAGTCCTGGAGTGGAATGGGGGGGGTTCCCTGGGAACGCAGCTTGGGGGCAGTTTCAGATGCTCCCCGACAGGAGAAGCAAGCAAAGAAATTCAGTCATCCGGAAAGCAGAACGCGAAAGCCAGAGCTATTATTTCCCTGCAAGGTGGCGTGAGTCTGCAGGATGGAGTGGGAAAGGATCCTGATGGTGTGTGCGCTGCCACAAATGACTTTTTCCCCCTCTCAGTGCCAGTATCGGGGGACGGGGGAGGGGGGTGCTTCCCTCGGCTTTCGTTCTCATTCTCCGGCTTCTCCAGCTGCTCAGAGCTCGAAGAGGGAAATGCCAACTTGGATTACTGACTGGGAACACCGTGTGAAAGGCCGGGCCTCCCGGAACACCCGGACGGACACCCGCTTTACGCTCCAGCCTGGGTAGGTGTCAGCTGTGTGTGCAACGCTCGGCCTCCCGGGATCCAAATGGGAGGTGGACTGAGAGATGGAAGTGGGATAGGAGGATACTGGAAACACCTGCACGCCCAGGCTGCCACTCCTCCCCCCAAGCCCACATCTCACTGAACTGACCCATTCTTCAAACGTCCCACCAGTTGGATCATAGAGTTTCAACGGTGGTTAGCTCATCATCCATTCTCTTGTTTATCTTTCCCTTTTGCTTTCCAAGGCTGTGACTATATAAGCATTCATTTTTCTTCATATCAACTTTCTTCCTTAACAAAACTCATATATTTCTTAAGAAATAAAAGGCCCTGGGATCCATGGTTCTTCCCAATGGAAGCACACTTTTAAGGTTTGACTTTAGGGGTAGTCCTTCAGGGTCTTGTCACTTGGCAGACATTACTAACTGCACATGGATTCAGGGATTTAAGCTATCAAGAGGCAAAAAGTTAAAGTTCTTTTCAAAAGACACATCTCCAAGAGAAGCCTGTTCGGACTGTAGCTGTCTTTTAAAAGATTCAGTAGAACAACTGCGTTTCTTCTCTGATAGATCTTGTTGAATTACACAGCAGGCTGTGCCACCAAAGTTTTCCTTCATTTCCCTTTCAGAAAGGGATGATTTCATCTCCACCTTCTCTTTATTCCCAGCTGCACTCAAATTTCAACGTCACTTTCATACCCTTTTGCTCTGTACCTAAAGGCATACCTGGAGACATCAAACAATAGAGCAAGGACCCCAAACCCCTCACCTATCTTATTTGATGTAGAAACAATTACATAAAAGTGCTGTAGTCCATGCAAAATGAAAACAGGAAGCTTTAAAATGTAGAGTGAACTAGGGGCTGGTTTCCATGGCAGCAGCTTGCAATAAAGCCTAATTCTAAGTGACAAAGAGGTCATCTTCCTTTTCAAATGTGTTTATGATCCCTTTGTGTATTGTGTTTTGGCATAAAAGCTTCTCTGCCCCATCAGGGCTCCACGGGCAGCTCTATGACTCTCAAGGGGGTTTATTGCCTCCTTGGCATAAGAATAGCTGAAAGAAACCAAACTAGTGCCAGTGTGACAAAAGGGTAACCCCACAGCCTTGCTGTTGCTTTCTTTCTGTAAAACATAAATCTTGCTATGCATTGAAGTAATCAAAAATGAAGGATTCAGAGTCGAGTTCAATTTGATGTTATGGTTTTTCAACCTTTTCAGCTACTGAAACATCATATACAAATAAATTCAAGAAGATTGACTCAGTGTGAGGGTATGATTAATTTATCTTCTTGTCTTACTTTCCAGATAATTTTGGAAAAGAAGTCAAGTGAGGTAAAATCTTCAACTTACCTATGGCACTACGTCAAGTCCAACCATAAACTTTAGATAAAAATTGTACTAACGCATTAGTACTTCTTTCATCTCATAGTATCTAGAACATGATCAAAATGGTTTTTTTTAAACAAACCAATCTAAATTAATATTTTTCTTCACTTCCCAAATCACTTGGCAGCAGGTTGAAAGCAGAAAAGGAAAAAAATACTTTTTTTTTTTTTTTTTTTTTTTGTTAAAGGAAGAAAAAAAAAAAAAATTCAGGGTTTAAAATTAAAATTTTTCTTCACTTCCCAAAACACTTGGCAGCAGGTTGAAAGCATAAAAGGAAAAAAATAATTTTTTTTTTTTTTTTTTTTTTGGATAAGGCAGTAAAGAACTCAAAATTCCTGGGTTCAAATTCAACGTTTCTCTTGAATTAGGAGGTAGTTTTGGACCATATCTGCATGACAGTGGGGCTGTGTTCAGGAAAACATGTCCAGTAGGGTTCTTGAATGACATCTGCAGCAGAAGCCCCTTCCTGTCATTTTTAGTAGATCTGACATCTTCAGTCTGGGAAGTATATAGTGAAAAGAATGTGTGTATAGTGAAAAGTAAGTTTTATTATTCTGTGAGCAAATAAAAATAATTTCAAAAGGATTTCAGTTCTCCTTGAAAGACTTTCCACTATTCTACATTGGGTAGAGATTTCCAGACATCCTACATTTTTTCCACAGGTGGTGAAGCTGAACTGATGAAAGCACTGGCCAGTGGCACCCTCCTCACCCCCACGTCACTCTGCTGATACTTTCCTAACAACATGGGTAGGATGATAATGACCACACGCCTTACCAAGCAGGCTGGGAAATTCTTATGGTGACAACTACTGGTCATAGTTTTCCAGGTAATTGCTACTTCTTTATCTCTCTGTGGAAAGAGACAATAGTTCAATTTTCTTTGATAGTTCTTTTTCCTATCCCTGAAAAATGAATGAAACCCTCTCCAGGAGTATTTTGATTCTGATGCTCAGATCTTTGGTAAGAAGAGTATTCATAAACATTGAGCTCCTCTACCTTTTTGTATCTGTGACATACTTTCAAATTCTAGAAATTTTGTTAGCAAGTTTGAAGGAATCTCAAAAGAACACCAAACAAAGCAGCAATGATGACATCATGCCCTATCTCATTACATCTCACAGAATCTATAATATTCATAGCCATCGGACTGGTCACTTAGTGGTCCTTTCAGTACAAAGTCACTGAGCAGAACTATATCTTGGACTAACATTGCTATCTCATACACACTAGGCAATATTCTCATGTGTTCCAGGAAGCACAATTTCTGTGACACTGTCTTTAATCTTATCTGAAGCTTGCTATTTCATTTCATTGGGTGCTGTTCAGTTGTATTCCATCCGACAAAACTCTGCTGCTGGTACTGTGAAGGACATTTCTAGTCCTCATCAACATCCGATTCTCTAACCTTCCTGGGGCATGCTCATATCCCTAACAATTGAGTGGGGCCTCATCTCTGCTCTCTATTTTCCTCTTATCTTGAGATAGGGAGGCCAAAATATCAAAGCTAGTTGGGCTGCTGAGAGACCAGATGAACAGCGGTTGTCCTCATGAGTCATCTAAATTCATGGTGGCTATCGTAGGAGAGAGAAAAACTTGTAAGGTAAGCCATTAGATTCAGTGGTTGTTTGTTATTGCATAATCACTTCATCTACCTTGCTTAATAGGAATGTGTATTTATTTGAAGAGTGGG
This sequence comes from Galago senegalensis, assembly GCA_963575145.1. NCBI lineage: Eukaryota > Metazoa > Chordata > Mammalia > Primates > Galagidae > Galago > Galago senegalensis. The sequence goes on from CAUYTI010120291.1 coordinate 23,283, forward strand.
TAGTTTATCTGTAGCAAAAAAATCTTATACATTCATCAAAACTTAGTGCCCCCCCCCCGAATAGTCTGAAGATTCTGTTATAATAAAGGTCATTTTAATGTTGATTTTGAGCCATGCAGGAAAGCCATGCAAGGCCTTTAATGCCTTGAAATCGACAGCTGTCCTTAACGTGGTTTTGTAAAGCGATTTTAACCATTTTCAGCGTATGACTCAGTAGTGTCGCGTGTATTCACATTTTTGTGCAACAGATCCTCCGACCTTTTCATCTTGAAAATCTGAAATTCTATGCCCATTAAACAACTCCCCATGTCCGTCTTCCCCCAGCTCCTGGAAACTACTAATCTACTTTCAGGGGCTATAAATTTGATTATTTTAGATATTTCATATAATAAAAGCTGTTTTTTTTAATTTTTAAAGCATTTAGGGCCTCTGTCCCCATTTGTCTCTATCTCATTTTAATAAACTTTAATATGAATTATTCTGCCACTACTGTTGGTAGAAATACATGTGTATATATGTTCTATCATTTACCATACCTAGTCTTTCTGCTGCCTGGAGGGAAGTAATTAACAATAGGGAGATGTATTCTCCTTAACATACTGTTATTGACTGCTTGAGGACAATTGTGCAAAAGGATGCCCATTATCTGGGTCCCTTCCTTTCCTGAATGGAAGCCATAAACTCTTGAGAGAGCCCTAGTAGGTAGTTATGTTTTTGTCTTATTTTTCCAGAATAGGCTAGAGGAAGTTAAATAGTTCTGGAGGCCAGTTTGAAGAGTAGATTGTTTCCTGGGACACCATGAATAAAATTCGCTGTGATATGTCATCAAGCGTGTTGCACCCAAACCTACTGGAAAACTTGTGGCTAAACTACACATTAGACTAAAGACCTACACTCAGCTTATTCACTTAGAGTATGTGATAAGGGTTTTTTCATTTCGGAAAATCTGGAGCACTGGATTGAGTTGGGAGGCTGAATTCATGGTCGAAGTTCTTTCTGTTAGTGAGCAGCGATATGACTGTAAGTTCCTTTGCCTGGTAGGCCTAAAGTTCAGACCTAATATGGTTATATTAGGTATTTACAAAATCTCTTCTAGATCCAGTTTTCAATGATTTTGTAAAGTACCATAGTTTTGCTTTTAGAGACACTTTCAGACAAAACCTAACAGACTTACCCTGAAAGGTGTTCAGAAAGATTTTACTTTTCAAAAAGTCCATACTGATTTTCAAAAATACACAAAGAAACCAATTTTTAATTTGCTCTTTATATTAATAAGTATGCTTTCAAAAATGAAAACTAGAGATTGAGGAAGGCAACGGAAATGTCCCTCAAGCTAGGCTGATACTCAACATTGACGTCTTAGACTTGCCATGTGCCTTAAGTTCAATTTTGTTTTTTATCCAGTACTTGCTCTGAATGGAGGTCAATCATTTTGTGTGGGGAGGAACAGCAAATCTTCAGAAAAGATTTCATTTGTTTAAGCTGCTGGCAGGCAGGGGATGGCAATTTCTTCTGTTCAGAGACTCATATTCCTTCATCTCCCTCCTTTCTCTCGGATATTTAAAGGTGTTTCTTGATTTGGGCATCATGGATCTATAAACACATTGCACAGTAATTTAAAATTGTTCTTCTTGGGGGCGAAAACAGATTAAGTCTCAGGTCCCCATGAATAGCTCTGCTCTCTTTTTTAATAAAGAAGAGTTAGACTGGACCAGTGCCGATGGCATATTTACCTTCATGAGCTAAAAAAAAAAAAAAAAAAAAAAGTTAATTACTGCTCGGAGCAAGTTAGTCTGGCTGTCCTGAGCTGTCTTTTATTAGTTGTCCCCTTCATTAATTTCCCTCACTGGATTTGCTGCTAATAGCTGCCTGGTCCCAGTCAGCTCAAAGCCGCATCTGTGCCATTGAGCAGAAAAGTAGGAGTCTGGCCAAAGAGGGGTGGAGATGGGGTGAGGGAGACGCTATTTACAAATCAGCTCATATTAACATGATGGTCTGCTGCACTGAGGAGGAGAGATGGTAGCCTCGCAGCTGAGAGTTGCAGAGCAGAGGAGAGATAGTGAAATCTTCTGAAGGAATCAGCACTGTGCATGGTGGTTTGGACTTTTACTTTACTCCTATGAAGAATCAACTTAGAATGATGCATGTTTTCAAAGACTGGATATAATATACTACTGTGTCACTGAACTTCATGAAAGTTGCAAAGGTATTGATCTTTTAGCAAGAAGGTTTGATCTTCCCCATCTGATACAAAGACTTTGAGAGATCCGAATCAACCAATGATTTTTTGTCCTTTGTAAGCTTACAGCTTATTTTTAGATATTTATTAAGTCAGTTAGAGACAATATATTGAATACATATGCAATTATTTATTTATTTATTTTGAGACAGAGCCTCAAGCTGTCCCCCTGGGTAGAGTGCCGTGGCATTACAGCTCACAGCAACCTCCAACTCCTGAGCTCAAGTGAGTCTCCTGCCTCCGCCTCCCAAGTTGCTGGGACCACAGGTGCCTGCCACAACGCCTGGCTATTTTTTTTGGTTGCGGCCATCATTGTTGTTTGGTAGGCCTGGGCTGGATTTGAACCTGCCACCTTAGGTGTATGTGGCTGGCGCTTTAGCCACTTGAGCCACACAATTTTTTATTCTTGTTCTAGCTGTGATAGATGCTATTTTGATCATTCTCAACCATCTTTGTTCTTCTCACATTTGTCACGGAGAAGCATACTGTCCTACCAACTTATTTTGTCTATCTTATCTTCCCTCATTAGAATGGAAGCTGCAGGAGGGTGAGTGGGGGATGTGAGGGTGCATGTGTGTTCCCAATGCTGCTTTCTCCAGCATCTGCCCCATGCTTCCCACACAGTAGGAGCTTAATAAATACTGAGTTGATGAGTGAAGGGATGTTTTATAGTTAAAGAGCAATCAGTTGTAAATTCCAATTTACATGCATATTCATATAAGATACGTTTCAGTGACCCTTTCTTTCCTTGGATAAGAAGAAAGTAGTTGGCTCAAGTGTTAACCCTTCCGCTAACCTATGTCATAGAAGGATGTCATGATAGATGGATCTGCTTAAAAACCTTTTTCTTCTCTACATAATAGTTCATCTTTTCCAGCTGCACCAAAAATCTTTCAAAGATGAGAAAAAATGTACTACAATAGTACTGTGAGGTAGTGGATGAGGCAGGAGTTAGGAGTTCAGAATATATTCTACCCTTGAACTTAGCCAAAAAGCTGAGAAGTGGTAGAATATATTCTATACAAACATAATTGCTTGGGTAGATTGAGGAAATAAGTAACACTTTTTTTATATACACTGTAATATTATATGTTTGAGTGTCTATCATAATAAAATAGAAAAGTTAAATATGAATATTCTGAGTATTACATGCCTGAGTTTGTGAGACATTGGCTTGGGTTCAAATCCCACTTCTAGTATTTTTTAGCTATCTGGTCTTAAGCATATTAATTTTGGCCTTAGTTCTTTATAAATAGAGATGAAGGAAGTAATACACATGACGAGTTACCTAATATTAGGTAACTCCTAATAAATGGTTGGCTGCTATTATTATTATTTTCTTGAAAGAGGTGAATATTACATATACATAGTATTTTAAGTATAAAAATCATGTAGTAAATTTTTAATTATTTAAAACTAATGATAATTCTATTAAAATATCAAATAAAAAATCCAGGACAGTAAAAATCTGGAGTAATTGCAACTACCATCAACTTTAGGGTAGCATTATTTATAGTTAATGATTATAATTAATATAATTCTTTAAAGAAGTGAAAGAAAATACTTCATCCTTTGTTACTATATCATGGAGTAAAGAGCCTGAGTGGTGTGGCTTTGTAGGGAGTGCTTAGAAAATTAAAAAGCATATAGTCTTTGAATTGGAAATTTCATTTTTAGGAAGTTATCCTACAAAAAATGTTTTCTGTCTTTATACACACATGCAGACATGCACAGACACACACATGAAAGGATTTTTTTTTTTTTTTTTTGAGACAGAGTCTTACTATGTCGTCCTCACAGAGTCTCACTATGGCGTCCCAACTCACTGCAACCTCAAACTTTTGGGGTTATGCGACTTTCTTGCCTAAGCCTTCCAAGTAGCTGGGACTACCGGCACCTGCCACAATGCCCAGCTAGAAAGGATGTTTATTATAATGTTCCTTGCAAAATAAAAAGTTTGGAATCAATTTAAATGTTCTCCAGTGGAGAGTAAGTTCAACAAGGCATTATGTACTCATGTGATGCAATATACATACACTATGATGGAAGAATGGAGTCTTACTAAGTGAGCTGACTTGCTAGGGTGATCGGAAGCTCACTTTCATTACCGATACCACTAATGCCAGCTATTAAGGTAGTATGTTGTTAGCCTCATTACCTGAATAACAAGTTGTTCCCATCAGTTCAGGTGACAGAAATTCAAGTTTTGCTGCTCTTTGAGGTATATTGATAGATCCTGGTACTCCATGATGGTAGAAGGGCCATTGAATTTAAAAAGTGGGGGTTATACACAGAACCAGTTAAATACACGTGCTTTATTATCATGAAAGTCTTATTAAATCTCTTTCTAAAATTTTCATCATGGGAAATATTGATGGTTTCATTGACTTCCACCATTGTTCATCATCAGAGTCACTTGTGTTACATTTTATGGGTTCTCAGTCCCTACCCTAGACTTATAGGATCAGACTTCTTGATGCCAGAGCCCTAGACTTTGTATTCAAAAAAAAAGAAAAACGAACTAAGATGATTCTGATGTGACCAGTTTAGCAGTAGTTGTAGGATCAGCATTCAGGAATCATGGGGTAAGATAGTAAGGACGGATGTGAAAGATTACTCTCAGAGGGCCTTGGCTAAGATCCACAAATATCTTAACCGAGAGAGAGCTCTTTTGCTCATTATTCTTTGCCAAGAATAATGTAAATAGTAACATGAGCATAGCCAATACAACCTAAGGGTGGCTGTATCAGCTATGCTCCTGTTACTATTTACATTATTCTTGGCAAAGTCTGTCTTGGGACAATATTGGCAAAAGGTAAATTGTCCACAATATTTTAGTAAATTAAAATGTCAAATTATAGAGCATTATTTTGGGCATCATCTAATTTAGCAACATTTAAATTCATATTTGTGTGAACATGGAAATGTAAGAAAAGGCTACACACCAAATGGTAACAGTAACCCCTGGGAAAGGTGACTGTATTGGTGGGGTAAGGAAGGTACTTCTCCTTTCTACTGCTTACAATAGACTATAAAATGTCATGTTTCTATCACGCAGGCAATTAAAGAGAACCAGTAAGCACATTAAAATACGGTTGGTGTAAGCCTTCTAAGGTTCTATCAGGTTGTGTGTTAGGTACTTGCCAGACTGAAGGATGACTTCCTTTTCTAAAGCGGGCTTTATTTTTCTTTAACAGCAGGCAAAGAGTCAGAAGTTTTAGGACACTAAGAGATGGGAGACCAGTCAAGGGGTTATCTGGCTGATCCTTTATTCCCTGTTTCTCAGCCTTTAACTTGTTCTACTCAGTTTCTGTCCCCTCCTTGGGAGAGTTCTTCCTTTTCCTTCTATTTAAGCAAAAGTAGATTTTTCAATAGAGTTTGCTCTCAACCTGGTATATGCTTCAAATTCATCATAAAATTCCTACCTGGGTAAATAGAATGGGTGATGAGAACATCTAATCACAAATTCATCAGCTCATCTGAATCAGGCTGAAGAGCCAGCAACAGTAAAGAATTACCCAGTATAAGTTTTGGAAAAAAATTATGCAAAGGAACTTTGCAAGCATCATGTTCCATTTTTTGCTTTTTTTTTCTTTCTGAAAAAGATAAACAGAGATAATGGTGGGATTTACATGAGGATAGTTATTAGACAATGAGCTATTTAATCTATTCATGAAGAAATGTATAAAATTATTAATTATATTTTGAGTATTAATGAGATTGTAAGCCTATGAAGAATAATTGGACAGGAGTCTCCAGGATAAAGTCATTATTTATTCAAACCTGTGGTGGGCCTAAAGCTCTTGATCAGATATAATTTGAGGGTAAAGTATGGGTATGTGTTGGAACAAGGGACCTTTTGCTGAGACAATTGGTAGAGGAGACAGAATTCCTTTAAGGTAAAAAAGAAAAAAACAAAAAAAATCCTCCCAAAACAAAAACCACCATAAAATCAAAAAAACAAAAACAAGCTTCTGTCTTCAAAAAAAGTAAAGGTCTAATTGAAGATCCTCTTATCTATATTACACTGATGACCAAAGGCTTGAGAATCAAAAGGACTATATTGAGAGAAAGAACATATCATTTGTAATGAAAGGGTCAGGCTTGAATTCTTGGTTCCCTGGGTGTAATTCTGAGTAAGTCCCTTAACCTCTCCTAGTGCTTGGTTCTCTACCTGTAGCTTTCACTCCCATCACAGGATATTTAGTGCTGGGTTCTCCACCTGTAGCTTTCACTCCCGTCACAGGATATTTAGTGCTGGGTTCTCTACCTGTAGCTTTCACTCCCGTCACAGGATATTTAGTGCTTGGTTCTCTACCTGTAGCTTTCTCTCCTATCACAGGATATTTAGGCTGTTTCCAGTTTTTCTCTGGTATATGCAGTGCCATGATAAATAGCTTTGTTGCTAAACTTTTTATTCACATTTATTTTCTTCCAATGAAAGAGTGCCCCAAACGAGAAATTATGTGTCTTTTTATGGACATAGATGTGTGTTCCCAATATATAGTTAGGTTAAAAACAGGTGGTTAAAATAGTGTGTGTAAAATTATGTAAGGATAGCTATAACAGCTAACGGTCATCACATGCTCACCACATGCTGGGGCCATTGCTAAGTCATTTACATAGATTCTTTTATTAAAACTTTGCAATAGCCCTCTGATGTAGGCACTGTTATTATTTCTATTTTACAGAGGACACAAACTTTAAATATTAATAGCAGTCATTGGATCATGGTGCATTTTAATTTTAAAATGGTTTATTTGATATTTTCTATTTGTTTAAAACTCAGAATACCCTTTTTTATTGTGGTAAAATGGATATAACACAAAATATACCATTTCAGCCATTTTAAAATTACAATTCAGTAAATTCACATGTATGCAGTCATCACCACTGTGGCACTTCCTGACTGTACATCATCCTAACCAGAAACTCTGTTTTCACTATGAAGTTGGACAATTAATTTTGTGAACTCATCCCAGAAAAAGTGCTACATATCTCATTACTGAGTATCACCAGGGCCATTTTTAACGTACTCCCTCTGGGAAGCTATGGAGCAACGCCAGAGCCTACTCCACCCTTCAGAGCACTTTCGGGACTCTTTTCCTGGATAGTTGGGACTACATGTGCTGGCCACTATGCTTGGCTAATCTTTTTATTTTTAGTAGAGCAGAGTCTGGCTCTTGCTCATGCTGGTCTCAAACACTTGAGCTCAAGGAATCCACTTGCCTTGGCCTCCCAGAATGCTAGGATTACAGGTGTGAGCCACTGCTCTCATCCTACAGAACTCTTTGTCTGAAATGGACATCAAAGCTGTCATCATAGGAGGTCTGGCAATTAAGTTCGGGATCTCTTCCTAGAAAAAGTGCTTTGCAGGGCAGACTAGGCTCTGGTGCATGACCGTAGTGGTATTCAGCAATGAAGTATGTAGTACTTTTTCTAGGATGAGTTCTAGGATGAGTGTGTTTAACAATAGTTTTTGAGCTATCTTCTCATAGATACACTGGTTGGGGATCTGGGCGATGTTATCCTATGTTAATATTTAAAAATGATTTTCTGGCCAGGCATGGTGGCTCACGCCTATAATCTTAGCATTCTGGGAGGCCAAGGCAGATGGATTGTCTTAGCCCACCAGTTCAAGGCCAGCCTGAGCAAAAGCGAGACCTCATCTCTACTAAAATCAGAAAAACTGGGCTTGGCACCTGTAGCACAGTGGTTACAGCACTGTCCACATGCACCTACAGTGGCGGGTTCAAACCTGGCCCAGGCCAACTAAACAACAATGACAACTGCAACAAAAAAATAGCCAGGTGTTGTGGTCAGGTGCTTATAGTTCCAGCTACTTGGGACACTGAGGCAAGAGAATTGCTTAAGCCCAAGAATTTAAAGTGGCTGTGAGCTTTGACACCATGGGACTCTACCTAGGGCCACTTGGTGAGATTTTGTCTCAAAAAAAAAAAAAAGAAAGACAAACTGAGATAAGAGAATCATTTGAACCCAGGAGTTGGAGGTTGTTGTGAGCTATGATACTATAGCACTCTACCCTCTACCCAGGCAACAGCTTGAGACTCTGTCTCAAAAAAAAAAAAAAAAAAAAAAAGAAGAAAAAGATTTCCTTTTGCAGAAATAAATGTTTCTTATGATTTGTTTCTTAAGACTTAGCCCAGGCCAGGCACAGTGGCTCATGCCTATCATCTCAGCATGCCAGGCAGAAGGATCACTTGAGGCCAGGAGTTAGAGACCAGCCCTGGCAACATAACGAGACCTTGTCTCTACAAAAAAAATCTAAAAAATTAACCAGATGTGGTGGCATGTGCCTGTAGTCCTAACTACTCAAGAGGCTAAGGTGGGAGGATCGCTTGAGTCCATATGTCGGAGGTTGCAGTGAGCTATAATCACAACACTGCACTCTGGCCTGGGTGACAGAGTGAGACCTTGTCTTTCTGGAAAAAGAAAAAAAAAAAGACTTGGCATCCAGTGACTCTTCTAAAAACGAACAAATCAGTAGCAAGCAATATATTCATTGAAATCTCAAAAGCAGCCCTTCAAGTTTATTCCCACAGCTGTTTCTTTTGTACATAGGTGGACTTGCGTGCATGCATTAATGGTGTAAGTGCACACATGATTAAGACAAACTTTCTGGGCAGCACCTCTGGCTCAAAGGAGTAGGGCACTGGCCCCGTATACCGAAGGTGGTGAGTTCAAACCCAGCCCCGGCCAAAAAAAAAAAAAAAAGACAAACTTTCTGTTAGGGAAGTAATTTCCAGTTTTAGGATGGAATTAAACATTTCTGCTTTTCATTGTGTTTCTCAAAGAGCAGCGTAACTTGAATTTCTCAGCTACCTGAACTGTTGAGAACAACTTGTTAGTTAACGATGGGTAATGAGGTTAAAAAGTGTTACTTTACTAGCTGGCATCAGAACTCCTAGTAAGGTACTACCTGTGTTAGGAGAAATTGGAGCCTAGGCCAATGGTGGCTGGTGCTATGGCTTGGAAAAGGAAGAGGTGCTCATTGGAGAGGAAGGGGAGAGAGAATGGAGATGTGAAAGTAGAGGAAGAGTCAGGTACGTTGATAGAGCCTGGGAGTCTGTGATGATAGAATGGCTGTTGAATTTTTAAAATAGGGTTACGTACAAACCCAGTTAAGTACATTTGTTTATTACCATGAAAACTCCTCTTAAATCTCTTTCTAAAATTTTCATTGTGTGTAATATGTTGATAAATGTTTTATGTGAAAAGCTTTCTTGTTGGAACTTAAAGAGATGCCAGGGTTTACTACTGGGTTAATAAGGTGTAACACAATCTGTATGATCAGAAACAGTAATTCATGACACACAGAATGCTGCGAGGCTCTAAGACCCCTCTGAGTTCTGGAAATCATGGAAGACAGAATTGGAATTCAAAAGCAATTGGAATAATTAGCCAGGCTTTAGGGCAGGGACACCCACAGCTGACCTTGGTTTTGATTAGATTAGGCAGATGCTACCTTTGCTCCTGAGATTATAAGATGTAAGACAGGTGAACTGCAATAATATCTAGTTGGAAAAATGAGGATATGGCAGACAGGAGCCTCACAGTGACGGGGCCAAAGCAGGTGAGCCAGAGCATACGGTGTCCAGGATGCTAACTGGGGAAGGTCACTGAAGACAGGCATGACATGGCCCTTGCTTTGCAGTTTGTCCAAAGATGGATGGTGTGAGTAAACTTGAAGCTTGTGTGCTGCTGCAGAGAAGCATGCTGCTCAAGCAAAGAGAAGATGATATGGCATGGAGTCAACAAATGGAAATTTGATTTCAAATTTAATTACAGATCTGAGCAGCCAATTCTAGCCATAGTCTTATTTCAAGGACCAGAAAGTGAATTTGATAATCTCTGACTCATTTTCTATCTCCTCAGATCACTTAGGCTTTTGTTCCTCTCTTCAATGAAATGATGTTTTTATTATTTTATTTTTTTTATTTTTTAAGAGACAGAATCTCACTCTGTCACCCTCACAGCAACCTCCAGCTCTTGGGCTCAAGCGATTCTCTTGCCTCAGCCTCCCAAGTAGCTGGGACTATAGGTGCTCGCCACAACACCAGCTATTTTTTTTTTTTTTTTTTTAGTTGTAGTTTAGCTGGGGCTGGGTTCAAACCAGGGCTGCTGCCCTACTCACTGAGCCAGAGGCACCACCCCAATCAAATGATGTTTATTGGGATACTATTTTGTGCCAGGTATTATGCAAGGCAAAGGACCTCTAAAAATGGACAAACAATTCTCGCCATTGTGTGCAAGAAAGTGTCAGCTACCCTAACGATGATAGAACTGTGAAGTTTTATTTTAGAAAAATGACACATAGGAACACAAGGAAAAGCACATTGCACGTTCTGGCCTGAGAACAGGACATGTTGAGATAGAGAATATTTGTAAAATGAGCAGATGTTTGAGTTTATTCTCAGTGTTAGAGAGGATGTGAGTGAGGGTTTGAGGTAATTTGTACAGTTTGGGTTTATCATTAAGGAGCTGAAATTTAAGCTGCAGGTATAGATCATAATACCTAAGGAATGAAAAGTGGACTTGAGAAAACAGTTCTCTAGAATGCTAATATTTAAGAAAAAAGGAGAGGTAGGAGGAGCCCAAAAAGAAGAAGGCAGAAAAGTGAAAGGTAAATCAGAAGACGGTTATCAGGAAGAGATTTCAAGAAACAGAACATGGTTCGCAACATCAGATGCTACAAAAGTAAGATAAAATAAGCATTGAAATGTTCACAGTTCAATTAGGAGCTCACTGGAGATCCTAGCAAAGGGAGTTTCTGTGGTGGGCTGGAGGAGAGGGCAGGTGGTGGCACACTGAGGAGGGGATGAGAGGTATGGTGGTGGAGGCCAGGGTGATCGAGAACTCTTACAAGGAGTTTTAAATGAAGCAGAGAAAATAGTGGTGATGGAAATCAAGTGATAAGCTAGGCTTTGGGGAGGGAGTTATTTCTAAGATAGTGATAGCTTGAGTAAATTGACAGAGAACCGAAGACAATTGGTAGTAGAAAGGGAGAAGTTGAAGATAGAGAATAAAAAATGTTACATATATATTTTTTTCTTACCAAAATGAAATGCTACTATACCAACTGTTTTGGAATTTCCTTTTTCTGATCACCCTGAATTTCAGTAAATTTTAAATTTTATTAATATTTCAAAATTGCCTTGGGATTTTGTGATAGAATTTTAAAGATGATATGTTTTTGCTTATGTTTATGATCATTAAATAAAAATGGAACATAGAGAAAACTGGAAAGATGATGATTATCCACTGTGCCACAGCTCTAAAAGATTACCCTAACACTCTGATGCATTTATTTTCTTCTAGTTTTTAACTGATGTGGAGAATGTGTTACTTTGTGTGTTCTACATAGTTCTAATTATACACTATATACAATTTTATATTTGGCTCTTACTAGTTAACATTGTTTATAAATATTTGTCATGGTACGACATCATTTTTAATAGTGAAATATCAGGAAGTAGCTATACTGTAACTTTTATTTTCCCCTTACAGTTGGAAATTGAGGCTTCACAATTATCACTTGCTGTGACTTGCACAGCTGAGAAAGAGACTCGGACCCCACTTGATGCAATAATTAAGTAGAATTTCATTACACCTGTGCAGGGGACTGTTGCTGTGGAAAGCAAGCAGCCCTGAATGAAGGGTAGGTGGGCTTATTTATACCTTGTATTCTGCATAACTCAGCATAAGCAAGCATAAACAAAAGCCAAATATTGTGGTTAGCCCAGGGCGGGGGCAACATTAGGTCATGGGTCACATTGGGGGGGTTGCATAGTTCAAAGCAGGGGTACATAAGTTGAGAAAGTTTCCAAAGAACTCAGGACTTTCCACCAAGGGCTTTTTCTGGCATCAGCCCCTCCCTGCATACTCCCTTATATTTAGGCCTCTTCTCTGAATTTTACCTCCCTACCCTTATGGGGGCTGGGACTAAAAGATTCAGGAGAAGTTTCCATTCCAAGGGGGCTCAGTTATCACACACTGTCCTAAATTCTGTAGCAAATATCTTTGCGTTTAGAATTATTTCACTTTTTGGCTCAATGCCTGTGGCTCAAGTGGCTAAGCCTCCAGCCACATACACTTAAGGTGGTGGGTTCGAATCTAGCCTGGGCCTGCCAAACAACAATGATGGGTGCAACCAAAAAAAATAGCCAGGCATTGTGGCAGGCGCCTGTGGTCCCAGCTACTTGGGAGGTGGAGGCAGGAGACTTGCTTGAGCCCAGGAGTTGGAGGTTGCTATGAGCTGTGATGCTATAGCACTCTACCCAGGGGAACAGCTTGAGGCTCTGTCTCAAAAAAAAAAAAAAATTATTTCACTTTTTAATATTCTCTACATTTAGAATTATTTCACTTTTTAATATTCTTTACATTTAGAATTATTTCATGAGAGAATACTCTAAGATGTTAAAGTCAGTGGGTCAGATGATTCACATTTAAAATTTTTGATACAAATTTTCAAGTTATTATCCAAATTTATACATTTATATTTAAGAAAGAATATTATTAGGAAATCTGCTTATACAAAAAGTGAAAAATATCACAATGTTTTAATACCTTGCATTAATATTTGCATTATTTGAGTTGAATATTTTGTCATGTTGCTTATCAATTATATTGTCTCCTACATGAATTGTACTCTTACCCATTTATTTATGAGGATATTAACTCAGTATTTCTTTTTGAATTGAATAATTTTAATACAAAAGATGTATGAATTTCTTGCCTATCATATTCAGCTGTGTTTTGTTTGTCTTTTAGTTTCATTACATGCTTTGGTGTGCATGTTTACAAATACTGATTCCATCATGACTATTTGATATGTACTATGGTTTGGGAATTCCCCCCCCCCCCATTGCTAAAATAGTATTCATTTCTTTTTTTCTGTTTTGTTTTGATTTCTTTAATTCCTAATGAATTAATATAATACATACTTTAAGATCAAGTCTTAAATAGAATATTCCAAAATAGCGTACTAATTGGCCAATTATGTATTTGGCCTTTTTATTATCAGTTCAATGTTTTTATTATCTTCATCATGCAGTAAATTTTTATTCTAATTTCTGTGCTATTTGTCCTATTTATTTCTTGTTTATTCTTGAACAACACTGTTCGTAAAGCTTTTAAAGATATTTTAATTTTCTTCTTTTAAAGATATTTTAACTTCTGATAGGTTTTGTTCTCCTTCTCTACACTTTAGAAAAACATTTAATCTGGGTGACACCTGTAGCTCAAGTGGCTAAGGTGCCAGCCACATACACCAGAGCTGGTGGGTTGAAATCCAGCCCTGGCCTGTCAAACAATGACAACTCTAACCAAAAATTAGCCAGGTGTTGTGGTGGGCACCTGTAGTCCCAGCTACCAGGGAGGCTGAGGCAAGAGGATCCTTTAAGCCCAGGAGCTGGAGGTTGCTGTGAGCTGTGACACCAGTACACTCTATCCAGGGCAATAGCTTGAGGCTCTGTCTCAAAAAAAAAAAAATTATCTAATGCCATTACCTATTTACTTTTTCAGATGAAGTTTAATAATTTGTCAAGTTTCAAAAGAAAACTCTTTGCTGTTTTAGTAGAAATATGCTATCCTCTACACAAATTTGGAAAATGTATCAAATGCAAGGGTCTCAAAGACTGATCTAAACTGGCTAAAGCTAAATTTTGGCTTCATCTAGGGATAAAATTTGGTCTCAAGGGCAGCTTGACTGGGGCTCAAACAGTGTGACCAGGATTTAGTTTTTTCTTCCATCTTTTAGAACCACTTCCTGGAACATGGCTGGCTTCCTGTCCTGCCTGTCTTTTGTGGCTTCAATACGGCTGCCAGGATACCTACTACCAGGTTTTAGTTCAGGGAGATGAATAATCTTCCCCGATTGCTCAAACAGAAGTCTAGACCTTGACTCTTGTGGTTCTGATTGCCCTCAGACTGGCCATGAGCCCAACCTTGAAACCCATGTCTGCGATCAGGGAGACAGGAAACATTGGCTTAAGGATCACTCCTATAGCTGAGAATGAGTGTTGAATGGAGGCTGTAGTGGGCCCTTTAGATATCCCCCTTCAGGGCTGATTTGCATAGCCCTCAGTGGTGGGGATCCTCTGCTGCTAATGGTTCACTGCTGGGCTCTGCCTGAGAGCTGCCCACTGCCTAAGAGACCTGACTAACCCAAAGTTACACTCTCCCCCAGGGAATGGCGTGGAGCCAACAATAATCAGGCTGATGTGGAGACCCAAAGGCCTAAATTCCTTGCCCCAAATTGAGTCATCTCTGAAGACTCATACCAGCTCCTAGGTTCCCCAGAGAGTCAGTTGAGACCTCAGTTGCAGCTACAGTGCCACAGCAGCAGGTTGTTTCTCTGCCAGCCTGTCCTCATTAGGTCCTTAAAGATATGTTTCCTATGGACATTCTCCTGTAAGCCTTCTGCATGCAATTCATTGTCTCAGCATCTGTACCTAAGGAACCCAATCTAAGATGGTGATTTATCCAACCAAAAACACTTGGCTAAAAACCGAGGCTGAGATACTGCAAGGGAAATGACAGTTAGCATAGATTGGGTGGGGAGGAATACATTCAAGGTCCACCACCAAATAATGTTCACTACAGAAGGTTAACATCTGACAACATACAATATTCTCATTTAGTACCATTCTGTGGCTTTTTGGTTGGTTAATTTTTTTTTTTTTGAGACGAAGCCTCAAGCTACCCCCCCTGGGTAGAGTGCCATGGCATCATGCTCACAGCAACCTCCAACTCCTGGGCTCAAGCGAGTCTCCTGCCTCAGCCTCCCAAGTAGCTGGGACTACAGGCGCCTGCCACAAGGCCTGGCCATTTTTTGGTTGCAGCCATCATTGTTGTTTGGCGGGCCCGGGCTGGGGATTCGAACCTGCCACCTTAGGTGTATGTGGCTGGCATCTTAGCCGCTTGAGCCACAGGCGCCGAGCCAATTCTTTTAATAAAATATACAAATTTTAGAAACAATACTTTTATTAAGGTGTTTTTTGTTTATATATTTTGAAAATTAATATTCTCTTTAAAGCTGAGTTTTCAAATTGGTGATTGCTAGTATTATATAATTTTGAATAGAGTTTAAAATATTTAATTTTCCTTAAAGATTTTTGGGAAGCATCTATTTAATGTCACATTTGTATAATGTAGCAGTCTATATTCTGTGACATTCTTTGGGGGGAAATTCTAAAAATCCATTTGCGATTTTTCAAATGGTAATGTGAGCTAAGAATGAGTCTAAAATCTATCTCAAATGGACTCATTTGGTACAGCAGAGTATTCTGAGTTGCCAAGGAATTGAGATTGGTTAGAAATGCCTGTAAGTGTTTGTGGGTGGTGCTTGTAGCTCAAAGGAGTAGAGCGCAGGCCTCATATACAGGAGGTGGTGGGTTCAAACCCAACTCGCCAAAAACTGCAAAAGAATGCCTGTGTTTGTTTATCTACCATGTACTACTATATAATTATTATTATTCCTTCTCAGAGGAACCGGTACTATCAAATATGGTGGCAGTGATACAGGTGGAACAGGTGGAGCTCCAAACAGCTTAGCAGAGCTGAGCTGGGGGACCTGCTGCCTCTGCCGTGTTGGTGCCTCCCGCAGCCGGTGGGAGAACCAGAGGGCTGGCCTCCCACACTTCCTGCCCCTACCCCTATCCCCACTCTGAGGCTCTAATAGCCAGAGGGGCAGGACAACTGGCGCCTTGGTGTCTCCTTCCCTTTGCAGTTATGACTGAACAGGGAACCCCCATTTACTGTGCCTAGGTCAATTTCATGTAAGTTTCCTAGGCCTCAATTCCATGAATGGACTGTGCCCATTCATTAATACATTCTTTCACTTTGCCGCAGCAGAAAGGATTGTATCCATTCAATTCCTGGCCTCAGATACAAGGAACCCATACACTTATATGGGAACCTATACAAGGAACCCATACACCTAGACAAAGAGCCTGGAGAGAGAGAGCCCCCCCCCCCCCACTTGGTTTTTTCTCTCTGCCTGGAGCTTTGGTGTTTTTGTATTCTTTTCTTTTCTGGAAATAAATCCTGTCTTACTGATACAGGGCAGGTGGCACCCCAGCCAGCTCAGCCGAGTGGGGCTGGAGGACCCGCTGCCTTGGCCTTAGTGGTGTTGGTGCGCTGTCAGCTGGCAGAGGAACCAGCAGGCTGGAGCCTACGCAAGGGGGAGGGCTCCCTCCCCCACCAGAGGTAAGTTTCCTAGGCCTCAATTCTGTGAATGGACTATGTCCATTCATTAATACATTTATTCACTTTCCCCCAGCGGATGGAACTGTATCCATTCATTTCCTGGCCTCAACCCATGCACCTATATATACCGCTAAAGGGAGAGCGACAGAGAGAGAAAAATGGAGAGAGCTTTTCTCTCCTGACTTGGGTTTTCTGTCCCTACTAGAAACTTTAGTGTTTTTGTATTCCTTTCTGTAAATAAATTCTGTCTTGCTACTGATCCTGTGGTGCGTCGATTCATTCATCAAATCG
>CAUYTI010120292.1:0-10534 GCA_963575145.1 Galago senegalensis
TCACAGGCGCCCGCCACAACGCCCGGCCATTTTTTGGTTGCAGCCGTCGTTGTTTGGCGGGTCCGGGCTGGGGATCCGAACCCACCACCTTAGGTGTACGTGGCTGGCGCCTTAGCCGGTTGAGCTATAGGCGCCGAGCCGAGAGCTGGGATTTCAATTAAGGCATAGTTTCTCTCCAGACTCCCTGTTCTTTATCACTAATTCCTTTTTGCTATAGAACAGTGATTTTCAAGCAGTGTGCCATAAAAAGTTTTAAAGACCATTAATTAAATTATTTTCAAAAGAGGCTCAAAGCACTGTAAATATATATATATATATATTTACTCTTTTGTTTTTATGAACATAATTTAAGTGTGTTGTGGAAGTTTAACTACAGGTACAAGTGTGCTATGAGATAAAACAGGTTGACTAACACTGTTGTAGAAAATGAGAGTGATAGCAAGGTAAGAGTAAAAAAACGTTCTCTACCCACAGGCCCTCAACATTTGGGTCTATTCTCTTTTTCTTTTATGATTTATTTTACTATTAATATAACAGAGCATCCATAGAAGAACACATCAAACAAATATACAGCTCAACATTAGTATAAGGCAAATACTTAATGTAGCTACTTAGCCGGTAGAGAAATAAAATTTTGCTGACACCCCAATCTACCTCCCCATCTGAACCTCTGTAGGAAACTATCATTGTTATCTTTCTGGCAATCATTTTTTTTTCTTTTCTTTTTAGATTTGTCACCTAAGAGTATATACCTAAATGTTATCATTTAGCAAGTTTTGGAAATTTAGATAAATTGAATCATACATTATTCCATGGACTTGCTTCTTTCATTTAACGTGTTGATTGTGAGATCTGTCCTGTTGGTTGAGTTGCTTCATTCATTGTCATTGCCGTATTATAATCTATTGAAAAAACATGCTCACTGTACTTATCTAGTCTACTGTTGATGGACATTTGAGTTGCTTCCAGTTTCAAACAGGTATGGACGGTACTGTTAGGGATGTTCTCACACATCTTTTGTTGCTTGCAGGAGTGTTTGCATTTCTTGTGGGCTAGTTAGGAGTTGAATTGCTGGGTGTGTGCATTCAATCTGAATAGCAAATGCCAAGCAATTTTCTAAGATGACTGAACAAATTTATACTTCTCCTAGCACGTTGGCATTTTGTTAAGCTGCTTAGATTCTTAGATTCATGTTTTTAATCAAATTTGGGAAGTTATTTGTTATTATTTCTTCCCCATTTTCTCTTTTCCTTCTGGAACTCCCACAATACATATGTTTATCTGCTTGGTAGCATTCTATAGGTCCTTTAGGCTCTGTTCATGTCATTTTTTTCTTTATCCTTTTTAGACTTGATGATTTCAATTGTCTTATCTTTAATTTTGCTGATTCTTTCTTTTGCTTGTTCAGATCTACTGCTGGAGTCATCTAAGGAACTTTTCATTCCATTATTGTGCTTTTTAGCTCCAGGATTTCTAGGTGTCTCAGCTGAGTTCTGGGAGTGATGATGTGGTGTTAACCTGTGTGAATGAGGCCTCTTCACTCTGGCAGGGCCATAACTACAATTTCCTTCAGCTTTTTTTGCTCTCAACCCAGCAGCAGCTATAATCTGACAGGCTGTAGGTAGTCTCTTTTTGCACACTTTGTCCCTGCCCTCAGCTGCAGATTTCTTTCTTTCTTTTTTTTTTTTTTTTTTTGAGACAGGAGCCTCAAACTATCCCTCTGGGTAGAGTGCCGTGGCATCTCAGCTCACAGCAACCTCCAACTCCTGGGCTCAAGCGAGTCTCCTGCCTCAGCCTCCCAAGTAGCTGGGACTACAAGCGCCCGCCACAATGCCTGGCCATTTTTTGGTTGCAGCCATCATCGTTGTTTGGTAGGCCCGGGCTGGGGATTCGAACCCACCACCTTAGGTGTATGTGGCTGGCGCCTTAGCCGCTTGAGCCACAGGCACCAAGCCCAGCTGCAGATTTCTAAGAAACTCCTATAGTAACTATTAGACCCCCTCTCTGCACAGCTTTCTTCTCTCCACTCCCCTATCTCCCAAATACCAGCTGCTGTAGCTGCTCCCAACTTTGATCTCTGTATCCTCAGCTCAGTGACAATATCATGTTCTGTTTGGACTCAGCTTTTTTTTTTTTTTTGTAGAGACAGAGTCTCATTTTATTTCCCTCAATAGAGTGAGTGGTGTCACAGCTCACAGCAACCTCCAACTCCTGGGCTTAGGTGACTCTCCTTCCTCAGCCTCCTGAATGGCTGAGACCACAGGCGCTTGCCACAACACCTGCTATTTTTTGGGGGGGAGAGCCAGGGCCGGGTTTGAACCCGCCACCCTCAGTATATGGGGCTGGCGCTCTACCCACTGAGCCACAGATGCTGCCCTGGACTTAGCTTTTTGAAATATAATTGGAAAATTGTCTCTACACAGAGAACTGGGTGGTTGGATGATTGTGCAACTCTGTCATGAATTTCTCTCTCTCAAGGATCTTTGTCTGCTGTTCCTGCCTGAATAGTTCCCATCTATCTATACTTATATTTAGATATTCATTTATATATCTCTATATGCATTTTATAGATTCAAATTTTTTTTTCTTTTTTGAGACAGAGTCTCAAGCTGTCACGTGGGTAGAGTGCTATGGCATCACAGCTCACAGCAACCTCAAACTCTTGGGCTTAAGTGATTCTCTTGCCTCAGCCTCCCAAGTAGCTGGGACTACAGGCACCCACCACAATGCCTGGTTATTTTTGGTTGTAGTTGTTATTGTTGTTTGGCAGGCCTGGGTTGGATTTAAACCTGCCAGCTCTGGTGTATGTGGCTGGCACCCTAGCCGCTTGAGCTACAGGCGCCAAGCCTAGATTCAAGTTTTATAGTTGTTTATAGTGGGAGGTTAGACTGGTACCAGCTACTCCATCATAGTTAGAGACAGAAATTCCCTTCTTTCTTTCTTAATGAAGTAAAGCATATGTTGGCAAAGCTGCTGAGACAGATGCCAGGCAGAGTCAGCCACTTCTTTGACCCCTTGTCTTTTTCATGCCTCTAGGAGCAAGTGATTTGGCAACCACTTGTTAGGCTCCACAAGTGCTTAGGTGTGATGTATTACAATCTTCTATCTCTAGCATATTCCAGATGAAGAGACTAATATTACATGACCACTGGTGGTAAGATTTTCTTAGATCCTGGAAGTCATTCACCTTATTGTTGCCATTGAATAAAGGGTTAATTTCTTATTAAAAATCCCTTCTGCCTGTATTAGTGTGCCGTTTTGCAGCAAGAAAGTTAAGATTTCCCTGCTGCCTGGTTGAGAGTAGATGGGACTAGAACACTTTCAAAGGTCTACTGGTCTTCTTTGCTGCTGACAGTTGTTAATACATAGACCAGATTCTTGGCTTTGGGCCTGTAGGCAAGAAAGCCACGTAGTAACCAGTGTTCCAGCAGAGGGGCACATACAAGGGGCATCTTTCAGCCCATGAGGAAGGAGGCTTGGCCAAGGCAAACACCAGAACAGGGAAGTTAGTCTAAGGCATGCTACGCCTATAAGATAATATGAAGCTTGGCATCTCTTTCTGCTCCAGGAGCCCACAGGCAACTCATTCATCCAACAGACATCCAGCGATTGCCTGTACTGAGCCAGGCCCTATGCTGGGTTCTGGGAATATAGGGTGAGGGAAAGATTCATCAAAGACATGGTGCTTGAATTGGCTTCTGGGGTCAAATCTTGATTCCAAAGAAAATTGAGGACAAAAATTGCCATGAGCTCATCTTTTTCATATTTCAAGAAAAGAACATATAAATGAAGTTCATATTTTGAAAAGGAACCCAAAGGTTTCATTTTAGAATTTGAGAGCATTGCTTGGAGGAGAACCTTTAGCCTTGCTTAACCTACCCCCACACTCTCAAAAGCCCATACCTAGTTGTGACACGAACAAGCTCTGGCCTTTTTGGAGGTCTGAGGACTCCTTCTGGCTCCCTCCTCCTCCTCTTTCTCAGAAGCAGACATCTGAGCTTGAGGAGGTCTATCCCATGTTGTAGAAACAGGTAAGGCCCTTCAGACTCCATCCCTGTGTCACTTCTGGTGCTGTACCCTCCTTGCCCTCCTTTCACCTTTAGCCAGCAAATGAATTTCTGGTATTTAGAAAAGGGGTAGTTCTATTTTGGGTGCCTTGAGTCTGACTCTGGAGCAGGGAGACAGTTGGCTAGGGCCAAGATTTAGAGAGGTCTCTGCGTTCTTTGGATAAGTGAGTCCAATTCCTTCAAATAAAGCCTTGGTGTTTTCTCTGAAAATTCGGTTTCTCTTGAAGGGAAGTCTCTGCAGATTCTGATTCCAGAGACTTCCTAGATTTCCAAAGATGATTTCTGCATTTCCTTTTGTCTGACTGCCTTTTTGGGTCACGTTCTTGTGAGCCCTGTCGCCTTAATTCCTTGTGTCATAAACTAGGGAAGGCAGGCAGAGCTGTCTTGCTTGCTGGGTGTAGTTTTTGACATTTTCTTGGCTACAATGTAGATAAAAACCTCCAGTCTGGGCTTCAGTGCTGCCCAGGACTGTGTGCCTGGACATGCCCTTGCCTAGTTTCCCCATTTTTTTTCTCTGTCCTCCCACCAGGGTTGGAAAGTCCTTTTCTACCTCTTATCCATCACCACTGGCATGATGATGAAGCTCCCAGGTTTAGTGCCCTTGTGTGGGCAAGCTTAGATTTTTAAGAAAGCACAGATTCTTTTTTTTCTTTTTTCAGAGAGGAAAAGTCTGTGCTATGATAGTCAGAATTAATTATGATGAAAATTTATGGATTTAAAAATAAAACAATTAGATCTGGCAATTAACTATAGAAGAGGTTCTCTAAGCAGTAATATGTTTTATGGTTAGAATGGGATTATTGAATCTCGAGGCTGGATCCTGCCCTGGAAGCTTGGAAGGCAGAGGGCATCTGAATCCACCACCATGAGGGGTATCTGACATTGGAGCTGCAACTGCCCTGGGTGATGGTTACAAGGCCTCTTCCTGGGGCAGAGCAAGTCTGAATGGCAGCCAACGAAGGGGACACTATGCTATTCATTTGCTCTATTGCATGAAACAAGGAAACCATTTGATAACACTCACCAAAACTCACCAGAGAGGGAGCAGACTCGGCTTCAAAATGGGGCTTTAGATTCTTCAGGAATGCATGGGGATGGGATGTAGGGGCTGGGAAGAAAGGGGAGTTCATAATTACTTCTGATAAAAAGATAAATAAATAAATGGGGAAAAATGCATAAGATGTGGCCAAAGATATCCAAATCTATCCAATGAATCAGATTTCAAGAAAAGGATTTTTATGACACATAAATAGCCCAGATGGGTCTGATTCCTCCCTGCTAGATCTCCCTGCATGTTGAGAGGAGGGTTTTGTGTAATTGGCCCTTGAAACATTGTTACAATCACTTTGTGGTCTCCTTCAACTTGTTTTTAATTACAAGGTCTATTGCGTTGTTAAATTAGTAGCTCTGACAATTATCTTGGCATTTTCTTATTTGATGAAAATGAAAACAGCAAGGTCATGTTAGTTCACTTGAGGTTTTGGTTTACTACTGCTTAAATTGAGCTGAATCAAATCAGCAAAAGTTGGGGTTGCGGAGGGTCTGTTCAGGGAATGGGGCTGAAAGAACTTGGCAAACACAGGGCCTGGTTCAGGGGCACTCAGGGCTGCGCTGGTCAGAGCCTTCTGTGGAAGTGAAAGATGCCTTTGTAGGTAATGTGGGCCATGAGCATCTCTTTTCCTCACGATGTGCCTGTCTCCTCGGGGATGGACAGTGGGTGGCACAGGCAGGAAGCCTCTCCTGACACTCCCCAGCTCTGCTCTGGTTCACAGTCCCCTGCCTGCTTTTCTACTATTAATTTTACTCACCTCCTACGGCCAGTTCCAGACTCCTTCTTCCTTGACCTATCTCAGCCTACAGTGACTTCTTTTTCTAATTTTCTGGTCCTCACTCTCTGCCAACATTGACCCCAATAACAGCAACTAAACAGTATCTACAACTAACACTAAGTGCTTTTAGCATGCCTTTTTCCTTGACCACAGTAGGCTGTGGCAGGCCCTCATTGTCATGCTGCCTTCTTTCCAGCAGGGGGTAGTGTGACTACACCAGAAGGGGATCCCCTTCTCTGGGTTCTCAGGAAGACGAAAGCTTCAGAAATTCTTCTGTGTGCTGGAAGGATGCTCTGGCTTTGACAGGGAGTCCAAGGCTCTCACAGGGCAAAAGGAAGCACAACATTCATCCCTCCTTGCCCCCAATACTGGGGCACCGGGGGTCGAGTCCCAACCTCAAGTCATTCTGTGTTTAATCTCTGGCTCCTCTGATTGCATTGAGGGCAAAGGGGTAGATATGAACAGGGAGAAATGGCTTCAGTCAACAAGCTGATTCTATGGCAGGGTATTTGGCAACTGGCTTCCTTAGAGATATACAGATGATTTCCAAACCAGAGAGCAGCTTGGGAGGAAGTAAAGATTGGGGTGCATTGAGCCCTAGATGTGTCATACATATTAGCTGATGAATGCCACTGTTGAGAGGCCAGCTGGCTGTTTGGGATGGCTGGCTCAGTAAGCAAATCTCTTAGATAACTGGAGGTTGTCAGCCAGTTGCTTGTGAAAAAGCCACATAGCCTGGGGGTCAACTGTACCCGGGGCATAATTACAGCGGGGAAGAGAGTGACTTCAATAGTGGGATGTGGTTGTGTCATGCTCCAGTGGTGCTTGTGGGCAGAGAAGGAGAGATGTGGGCTTGCTCCCATGCTGGGTGGCTTCTGTTGACACAGCTGCAGGTATGGTTTCCTGGCTTGGGGAATGGGCAAGAGCTTCCCCACAGAAATCTGTGATTACCCCAGGGTCTGCTCAGGCCTCGGAAGGCTGAATTTTTATTTTATTTTATCTTGAGGGAACTGTTTTGGTGTCTGGTTCCCAGCAAAGACAGGCTGCTGGGAGATTTCTTTGACCAACTTCCCGGAGGAGTTCAGATCTAGGGTCCCTCAGCACAGCCCACATCTGAGGCTATAGCTCTGAGGAGCTTAAAGATTAATGTTGCTGCCCAACCCCTCGGTTTCAGGAGTGCCCTTGGTTCAGATGTTCAAAGCAGCCCTGAGTTATCTTTGCAGTTTCTCCAAATTCTTCCACTATTCTCTAGGCTCCAAGGAAAGAAAATGCTAATCTATCTCAGACTGCAGAGTTCACCAGCCCCCAACCTCCCACCTTCTGCAAGGCAGTAGGAGGGGATCAACCCTGCAAACTGTAGTATTCTGCGTGTCTGAAGGTAATGCCCCTCTTCCAGGCCTCTCCGGCCAGGCCTTAGCCCCAAGCCAGCTCTTACTATATAAGCTTGAAAGCTCAAGGGGAGGGGGTCCCTGTGCGGATGTGTCCATGGCCTCACAGCTGGAGGGACCCCCTTCCTTCCTAGCCTTTCACTGCCTGAGATGCAGCCCAGGAGAAAATGTTCCTTGACTCTTGACCTGCTGGATCACTTGGGGCCATTTGTGTGCTCTGGTTTATTATGTTAATGGCGATGCTAATACTATCTGGCATTTCTTGTGCACTTTAGCACTAAATGGGTTCCTTACATAGGTCACCCAATCTAATTCTTACAAGAACACTATGATGTAGGCATTATATATAACATATACAAATAAATGTAAATATATGAATTATATATATGTATAAATATATGTAAAATGATATGCGTAACTATCTGTTTACCTGTCTAGCCCTCATTGTATAAGGTGGAACCTGAGTTGTGGAGAGGTTAAACCAAAGGTGTTTCAGGGAGTTTGTCCTAAAACTAATAACTTGGGGAAGGGGATTAGAAGGGCCTGGCTGGTGAGCAGGGCAGGTGTTTCAAATGCCTCCCTGTCCCTGTTATGGGCACCACTGATTTGGAGGGACATCGGCACGACCTGCCAACTTTGCCCCTCCCGAGCCCCAGCTTTTCTTACGAGCAGGGAAGGGCAGCTGTTCTGCCACACTTTGGTCTGACAGATAAGATCGACTCCTCAGAATTCAGTGAGGATGGCAAGGCAGATGACTAGCACATGAGGAGGCTGAGGCCAGGAAGTATAAGGGCTTGTCCAGGGTCTCACAAATAGTCAGTAGTGGGGTTTACCGGCTCATGGTCCCTTCTCCAACACCACATAGCCTCTGTGTTGGGACTCTGAAAGTCTTTGCCTGAGAAAACAGTCCAGTAAGGGTAGAAGTAAGGAGGTCACTTAAAAACCTGATTTAAAATGTGACAAATTAATTTCTATTTTTTGAATTGCTAAACATATGCATAGCAGCAAATTAATTCAAGCAGTAGTACAAAATGGTAAATGATGACAGCTAGGTCTCCATCTCACTCCTATCCCCTGCTCTTCTCCCCATACGATCACTGCCGCTTGTTTCTTGTGTATCCTTGCAGAGACATTTCACGCATATATAATCATACGTGCATATGTGACAAGTTGTTAAAGTGGGACTCTCTTCCTAAGTTTCATCTGCGAGCCCAAAAGCTGCCAGTGTAGCAGGAGGGGCTTCAAGGAGACCACCTGGATAGTTTCAGTGCAGCCCCTGGAGTTGGGGGAGGCTGGCATCTGATAGACACCTGAAGAGTCTAAAAGTGAGACACGGTAGGGAGGTTGGGAAGAGAAGAGAAGAGAGGAAAGGAGCAGAGCTGGGGAGGAGGGAAGGAGAGGAGAGAGGAGGGGTGGGGTGAGGGAAGAGAGAGCGGGAGGGGGAGGTGTGAAGTGCATTGGAGCCAGCTGTGCTTCTGCCAGTAGCAGGGCCCTTGACACCTGAGTGCCTCCTGTAGAACAGACATGGGCCACAAAAGACTGCCCAGAGGGGAATGTGACTCTAGGACAGATGGACCCCCAGTCCCCAGAGACTGAAGGAGAGACTCAAGCAGCTAAAGAAAGGAGAATAAATGCAGCCAAATGTTCCAACTTGGAGTCTCCAAAGAACCCGCAAAAGCACTCATGAGGGGAAGATTAAGTCTAGTGAAAACCAGCCTTAAATCTCAGTTGTGATCAGGGAAAGGCCAGGCCAGATGACAGTGGTGGCAGTCAAATAATACCTGGTCTGCTCTCTTCCTCCCCTCCACACTCATTCACTGTGGGAGTCAGAATGTCTCGATTGATGGGCATTTTGGTGGTAGTGGTGACTTTATCCCAATGCTCCTATGCTTGAAGTGGGTGGAGGGCAGCAGGCTAAACTGTTCCTTGGTCTGTATAACAGGAAAAACCAAATCTGGTGGCCAGAAGCCAGTTTAGGTCCCCATGGTGGGGAGCCATGATCCTTCTTGCAGTTTCTCAGACTCAGCTGGTTCACCTCCCTGGTACCACGTGATTGAAGGGGGTTCTGGGTCCTCTTGAGACAAATCTGCACTAGTGCCACAAACATATTCATGTATATTCTGGAAAACTCCCAAGTGGGATCTGCAGCTATTGGCTTTGAAGATGGAGGGAATACATGGTCCTTTTAGGGCCTACTTGACTGTGGATTTTCATTTTTGCTAATTCCTGGGAACCCAAAAGGCCACTGTGCTCTACCAGTCAAAGCAAGGTTTCAGGTGATAAGTAAAGTTTTGGCAAACTTCACCTCACAGTGGGTTCGTGGACCTCCTCAGTAATAGTCGCTTAGTCTCCAAACATGCAACTGGAATAGACACGGTCCGTGGTGGAGTGAAAACTCCTATGAAATTCTCTCTTCCTATGAGGATAGTAAGCCATAGAAGATACTGCATCCTTGACAGGGGGTAAGGGGAGGATTTTAGAGATCAGCATCAAAAAGTCTTGAAAAATACAGATGTAATAATTTCATTCACATCCCCATTTAACATATTTATTTGGTCTATGTAGAAGTGAGTAGATCTTGGAAAATTGCAATGAATTATCGTAAATTTAAATTAGTGACTAATTATAGCTGCTTTTCCACTTGTAGTCTCTTTTGTTTGGAGATTTTATATTTCTTAATTAGGGTTATGAGGGTTTTGTTATGTGGATAAATTTTTTTAAATTAAATCATAAACACATAGATCATGTATACATTAATGTATTTATGGGGTACAATGTGCTGATTTCATATAGAATTAGGAATGCTTACATCATACCTCCCACTTATAAGTTGTGGTGTCTTTATTGGAGCAAGTAGCTCTGGCACCTACTCTGAAGGTTTTTGATGTGACAGGTGTTTCTTTTTACCTGTCAGGTGCATAACTGGTGTTGTCTCAGGGTCATGTCAGCTTTTCTGACACTGGCCATGATGTAGACTGTAGAGATCTTGATTGTTGTAGACCCACTGTGTGGATGACAGCATGCTGCTTAGGTCTGATAAGCAGGAAGTACGTGGTATCTTAGAAGCCTTAGTAAGACACGTATGGGTCAGAAGGTGGGGACAAACCCCATGAAAGTTCTTTGAAGTTGGCTCAGTGCCTATAGCTCAACTGGCTAAGGCGCCAGCCATGTACACCTAAGGTGGCGGGTTCGAATCCCCAGCCTGGACCCACCAAACAACAATGACAGCTGCAACCAAAAAATAGCCGGG